>VYZS01105235.1:76174-91896 GCA_013400695.1 Neodrepanis coruscans
ATAAATATTTTGAGCTGTACTTTTTTCTTCTGGTGGACCTGGAGAAAAAGGTGAAGGAGCTGGTAAAAAATAGGTGATTGTTTTTTAAGAAAAAAAAAAAAGCAACAGTGAGGCAAAGCTGAGCTGCAAAAAGCACACTTAATCCTTGCCAGAAATACTGCAATCTCTAATTGAGAAGCAGCTAGTCTGCAGCCAAGCTGGCTCTGGAGGAAGGATGAAAGTGTTTGATCTCAGCTGTGTTACCACCTGTATCATGCCAGGGAAGTTAAATGCACTGAAAGGGCTCCACCTACCATTGATTTTATTTCTCCAGATGAAGAATATGTTGATAAAAGGCTGATGAAATGAGGTAGCAGTGGGTAAATGGGCACCCTACCGCAATCCTTTTTTTTCTTTCTGGAGCCACTAACCCTGGCACCATTAAAAGAGATGCTGCTATGCAGTAATGGCAATGCTATGAAAGTGAGTGGTGGGCCAGTTCCTGCCATTTGAGGTAATGTGATGGAAATCTGAGAGATAATAAAATCATTTAGAACCAGAAGAAAAATACATTGCTTTAAGAGCTCCAGGACTTGCTATTATGTTTCTTCCCTTCCCCATGCCAGCATTCATTGCCAAGGGACCTCCTTAGATAAAATGGTTTAAAATGGGAAATGTGGTTGTGTTGTACTGGCACGGTAAAGCAGGAGGAAGCTCTGTGCATACAGACCACTGTGAAAACAGGATGTGTAGTGGCTCCAACCTTCCCAAAGTACCTTGAAAAAGCATCACAATGCCAAAAGAGAGGCTTGAGAACAGGCTGGTTTTAGAGTCTAGGGAGTAAGTTTTATGAGGAGTGGCTGAGGCAGCTGGAGTTGTTTAGTCCGGAGGAGGCTCAGGGGTGACCTTGTCCCTCTCTACAACTACCTGAAATGAAGTTGTAGCCAGGTGGGTGTCAGCATCTTCTCCCAGACAACTAGCAAGAGGACATAGCCTCAAGCTGTGCCAGAGGAGGTTCAGGCTGGACATCAGCAAGAATCTTTTCACTGAAAGGATTGTCAAGCATTGGAACAGATTTCTCAGAGATGGTGGAGTCATCATTGCTGGAAGTGTTCAAGAAACGACTGGATGTGGCACTTAGTGCTATGGTTTCATTCAAGGGAGTGTTTGGTCAAAGGTTGGACTCAATCTTGGAAGTCTTTTCCAGTCTTAATGATTCTGTGATTTGTATCTGCTGTCACTGAACATGGAGACAGTCTCCCAGTGTGTCTTAATGTCCGGGTTTAGGACAATATTAGGTTTATCAATGNATTCTCCCAGCTTAGCTGAAAGTGGGCGCAGGAAAGGAGTTCTTTTTTTTTTTTTCCCTTTTTCTTCCCCTGCGGTTTAAGCTAAACCACTACACCTGGTTATCCATCCTGCCAGTTATCTATTGCCTTGGGAGTGTCCTACACTGGAGGTGTTCTTATTGAAGCAGCATCACCCGCATTCAAAGAGGGACTAGTTGGAGCCTGCTTTCAGGGAGACACTCTGCTTTATTGAAACTTGCTACTCTTGAGTTCCCTGAGGCCTTTTACTGCAGATACTGTATAAAGTAACCTGATCCATGATACAGGGTTGGAAAGAAAACTGAGGAGACAGAAACCCAGTTAACCTCGCATGTGGAAGTTAAGAGCTCAAAGTAATGAATGAGTGGCATTGAACTAAATTGAGTTAATCACAATGGGCTGTTCAATGGGATAGTAAAACATACAAGAATTGATAACTTTAGAACTGTTGTGTATTAGCTTAGATCATGTGTGATGACTGACCAGTTTGTTGTTTGCCGAAGATGTTTGGCACCAAGATAAAAAGAAATAAACAGAATGTTAAATGAGAGGAATAATACATCCAAATCCTTAACTGTCGAGTTTTTTAGCTGATAAAAACTCAGTTATGTCCCAGCGGTGTGAGGTGGCCTAGCAGGATCTCCATGGAAATTAGTGTACACAGGTGGGTAAAGTGGTTTCTTTGCGTGATTTGGGAGGACTGGGAAGAGGCTGGCTAAAAACATCATGTCAAAGTGGTGGTATGCTGGAAAATGGGCTTCTCTACTAAATGTAGTTGTCCATTTAAAAAAAATGTAATTGTGAAACACCATACTATTCAGTGGAGAGTCCAATGAGACCAAGGCAGCTCTAAAATGGTTCTGAAAAGCAGTAAGAGTGTAATACTAAACAAGACCTTTCCTATAGCTTGTATCTTACGTTAGTATTAATTCCACTAGGATCTGCATTTAGTAGAGCCCACTTTTTGTCATTCCAGGCATCTCACATTGTTCTTTTTGAAGTTACCAGCAAGTATTAAAGAACCAGCTCTTTTGCATTTAATTATTTTGCACTCTTTTTAAATCCCAGACTAGACCTTTCATTGACATCTGCTCTTTCTTTACAGACATCTTTAAGATATTTAGATGATTTTTGTGATACAGACCCAGAGAGGTTAAGTACAAGAGTTAGTAATTACTATTATTTTGCCTGAATAATTCTGAAGTGACTGTGTTTAATTTTTACCATAGTTTCAGGTCAGACTGAATTGGTTTGAACAGTGATGAATGATGCCTTGGCTGGTACAGGCAACTTGCTGTGCACGATAGTGCTTTGTTTTATACATTTATCAAAGAAATAACTGGCATGTTGGAAATGACACATGGATTTCTCTCTAGCAATAAAGAACCTGACTGGCTGTGTTATATTATAGTGATGGTTGCAGTATAACAACCTTGATAGATAAAACAGTAGCTAACCTTTGGGCTGGGACATTTGGGTCAGCAGTTTAAAATAGGAGACCATCCATATGGCTTACATTTCCATCCTTGTCATCTAACGCTCAGCTTCTGTTGTTCCTGTGCGTACATCCTACAGAAGTACCATTGCCTATTTAATGTACAAATGACATGGTATTTTCTCTGATTTGCTTTGTACTTTTACTTATACTCATCTTCTCTGAGAGTCCATATTTAACATTAACTGCAGTGCAGATCAAATTCATCTCTGTGAAGATGAGCATTTGAACTTGATGGTGAGTGAATGATTGACAAGGTGCAAGTATTTTGTGTCAAGGCTGTGACATGTCATTTGTTGAAAAAGCTATTCAGCCGAATGCTGTACTCATCTGAAAGCTGGGAGAGTGAAGAATTTGCCAGATGCTCAAAAGGATGCTGCTTGATGTATAGTGGCACCATTAGTGACATTTTGATGCTAATGAAGAAGGGAGCACTTTCTCCTCTGAAAATTATACTTTTTTGAGGTTAGGAGAGGGTGCTTTTTATGAACTCTCTGCTACACTGTTGCAATCCTTGTAGCCGTCAAGTCTTGCTATATATAATGAAGTTACAGTTTGTGGATTGCTGTGATCTGTAATGTTTGCTGATCACATGGTGTTAAAACTAGGAAAGACAGCTGAAACAGTTTAAATGCCTCTCTGCTAGTGCTTGACTGCGTAAGCACTTGCTCAAGGTGCCACAGGGATGTTAGAGGTTTGTTAATGGAAGCAGGAGAAGCTCTTGGGGAGGTTATGTCTCTGTTAAATTGTGTTCTGCAATATGAAGAAAATCCGAAGAATTGCAGAGATAGCTTGACCCAAGTTAATGCCATATTCTTCCCTAGTGTGAAAACCTAAACTATTGCCAATATTGGGTGCAAGTACTTGGCTTTCAGAAGCACTGCTGTTAATTAGCAGCCGTTTCCCTTTTTTGTGAGAGTATAGGCTGCAAATGAGGAAGCTTTAAGAGCTATGTTACAAGAATTTACTCATCTAAAACTACAGCCTTCCTGATGAATGGAACTTCTCTTGGATTTTACTTGTGAATGAATCAGCTAGATTGATTGACTACAGTGTTGCTTTAGTGGGAGATGAAAAATACTTCATACTTTTGGATTTGTAGATTTTTTTTCCCTGTAAGTCTAATATGGACTTAAGTATTTTTAAATGGGTATTTTGTCTATTTGTTCTACATCTCCTCTTCACACTTCCGTTTCCTAATATTGTATAGGAATGACCATAGAAGACATAAGCAAAATCAGTTTAAGAACAGAAAAATTGTGATGTCTTTTAAATCACTCTGGAAGAAACAGTGTTGTTTCACCACATGATAATAAAAAGAATTTTTTTTTCTCTAACACCTAATAGACTTTCTGAAAAAGGGAAGAATTTTGCTTGAGTAGAAGAGCGGTTGCGAGATTCTCTGGAGACCAATCTGTCCTGGTAGTTGAAGTATGCTACCTTATGGCTCTGGCTGTAGATTTCATCTTACTCATTTCTTACAGATACTGATGAGTTGCTGCATCTCTCCCTCTTTGATATTCCAGAGCCACAAGTAGTCTGACTAACAACAACACCACTGCCTGAAAGATCAGAGCACTGAGCGTTCATAGCCATGGCTATTGTTACTCCATTTGATGAATGCACCATATGCTGGTTGCTTTGCTTTGGGTTTTTTTTGAGAACAAAATTCATTAAAATCTCTTCACTGCTCTTTTCCTGAGACAAGGCTGGTGAGGGAAAAAGAGGAGCATCCTGCCACTATACTGTCTCCATGAAATTGCTGCCACAGATGCTGTCTTGGCTAGTAACAGTGTCAGAAATGGCAGCAGCCTTCTGCAAAAGTGGTTTAAAAATAGACTTGTTTGGTTATGCTTGTTTCCTTAAAGGGACATTGTCAATTTGATTTAGTCCCAACATTTTAGCTTCGTTGCTGTTAGCTATGCCATCTCTTCTGAGTTGTCAGCCAATTTGGCTAGGTCTGCAATGGGTTCAGTATTGTTTTACATACAGGAAAATATGCTTTGAACATAGCACAATAAAGTTTTACTCAGCCTAGTAAACTGATGATACTTTTGTTTTGCTCGTGTCAGTTACCACGAAAGTGACACAGATCCAGTGTTCCCTTGCCAGTGTTGTCAGCCTTGCAGTTGAATTCCTTATGCTGTCAGGTTACTGGCATTAAGTACAATTATCCACGTACTTTCAAAATACACCTCTCTTCTGTTCTTTCCCATACTGCTTCACTGCTCAGGATCCTGCTGTTTTTCTGAGTCAGAAATCTTACTCCTCCCTTTCTCCTCTTTCTACCAAAATTAATTTGGGTACTGCAGTGGGATAAGGTTTGAAATATGCAACTGCCATCTTCAATGTCTATTAAAAGCCCAAGGTTGCTTTAAAATGTGAGAGTGGTTCTTGGAAATTTTGAAGTTTCTTGGGTCAGTGACTTGAGAATAACACAATACTGTGCTGCCGTGGTGTCAGGAGGCAAATAACAAGCTTGACCTATAACACTTCTGCCAGTAAGACTTTTGTTGTTCTACCATTTTTGTCCAAGGCAAATATCCTGGCTCTGCCCAGTGTTAACACAGGTTGTATAACAGCCCTGGAGAGCAGAGCACCTACAGTTTCATAAGTGCAATGACTGATAAGAAGATGCAGGTTTCAGTCCTGAAATCTTCGTTTCGTTTTCTCACTGCCTGTAGTATTTGTTTCCTTCTGTGCAATGGGGTGCTTGACAGCACTGAGCAAAGGCGGTGAAAGCTGACTGAAGCAGGCTGAGAGGGGACTGTTGAAACATGATTTCATACAATTACATTGGGCTTTGCAGTGGTACCATTTATTTAATATCTTTCTCCTCCACCATCTTCTCTGTGTTAAATGCTTCTTTCTCCTCTGCTGCCTTATTGCCCTTCTGCAATACCTCTGTTATTCTTTGACATGTCCCCATCTCTTACATCAACTATCACTTCCATCTAGGCCCTCTGGCCTCTTCCTAGCCTGGTTTCCACTTGTCTAATCTTTTTTTCATTAAGAGTTAGATTTTGCTGACATCTCTAAGCTTCCCTATCTCCTGACTTTGAGAGTTTGGCATGGATTTCAATTAGGGCCCATGCCTAGGAGGCCTGACCAGACAGTCTTCTCTCATGGTAATGAGTTGTTGTTACCACCCTCCCAAATGTGCTCACTTGTGCACAGTTCTCACCGTGTCTCTGATTTGCAATCTCTGATAAAACCATGCAAAGCAGGGCAGCATTCAGGGGTCCTCTCCCCGCTTCTGTTGGATGGGCAGGTCAGGAGGCAGCTGTGGAGTGCTTTGCTCTCAGAAGAGTCTTGAGATGCTATTGCAGTGATTTAAGTCCCTTAAAGTGGGCTAGATTGAGGCACCTACCACCTAGCATTTGAACTTGTCCTTCCGTGGTGTTTGATTCTGGTGTAGTTGAGCTTCAGTGAGACGATACATGTTGCACATCCTGTGTCAGGTATGTAGGTGCTGAAGCCAATTTACCCTGTGCATCCCTAAGCAGTTTTTAAAATGATGGCATGTCTACTTCTCTGTGACACTGATGATGTTCATTCCTGGATCTGTGGTGAGCTTCCAGAAGCCTAGAAGAAGCCTAATGTTGTGCCAATGCATAAAAAGGGAAAACAACACAAATCTGGTAATTATAGCCCTGTCAACTTGATGTTTATCCCGGGCAAAATGATGAAATGGCTGATTAAGGGATTTGAGTAGCAAAGAGTTAAAAAGAGTAATATAATTAACGTCAGTCAAGTTGGATTTATGGAAAATAAATCCTGTCAAACTAACTTGATATCTCTTTTGATAAATTTAGTTGATTAAAGGAAATTCTCTAGACATCTCTAAAGCAGTTGACTTGCTACCACAGGACATTTTGGAAAAAAGTGACAAAGAACCAGCATGGCACTAATGATATTACCACTTGGCCAGCTGCGACAGGTCTCTGAATGTGATGGTTAACAAGGAATCATTGCTGAGCACGTGTTTCTAATAAGGTCCTGCAGCATTCAGTTCCTAGCTCTATGTTGCTTAGTACTTTTTTTAAATAGGTGAATGTAGGATATACCCCCGGTGGTTAAAGTCTGCAGATATGTTCCCCCTAGACTCGTGCCAACAAGGAAGGTGGTATTCTGTGATACCAGCTTTTCAAGCCAGTAGTGCCATATAGGTCAGTGTAAACAAATGTGGAACCTCTTAGTAGGGCTAAAAGTTAAATTTGGTATCTAGGAACTAAAGAGGTCATGGTTGCAGAGTGGGAGACTCTTTATGGAAGGGGTGAACTCTCAGAGGGGTTTGAGGCACCTGCTGAATAACCAGTTCCCAAGTTACCACAAGGATTAATGAGGTCTTTGGATGTGAAAACGAGGATTGTTAAATGAAAGGCAAGAGGTAATGCCTTTGTCACTGGGGCAATTGCTTTTGTGATAGTATGTCTGGGTCTTGTTTCAAAAGTGCTAGAGGATGCTGATAAATTGGAGGAGGATCAGAGGCAACGTCAGAATGATTAAAAGGTCTGAAAAACATGTTCTTTAGTGACATGCTCTGAGAGCACAGTCTGTTTTAGCTTATTGAGCTTTAAAGGTTTAAAGGTGGCTTGACCAGTCTGCAAGTACCTATATAAGGACAAGAAATGTTTTTCTGTCTAGCTGACAAGTATGTTGTGATTGCTGTTGGCATGAAATTGTAGCTGGACAAATTTAGGCTAGAAGAAAGAGCTGTGTATGAAAAGAATAAGCATAATTAACCACTAGAGTATTTTACTAAGGATTGTCATGGATTTTTCTTTGCTGGCAATTTCACTCTTCCTTGACCGTGTGCTCTGGTCAAAGCAGGGAATTAATTTAGGGAATGATATGATTTGTATTTTACAGGGGGTTGGAGAGGGTGATTGGTTTGGTGTCTTCTGCTGCAGGATCTCAGAATGCATTACAGCAGTTCTTGGTGGTGATGGGTACTTTGCTCCAGCAAATAGGAGACAGAAGATCTCTCTTCTTTTAAATTGTGTAAAATGAATGTAATTTAAGAAAATTAGAATTAGTTCACATAATGAATAACCTTGATTTTATCAATTTCCAGTTCTATTTTTCTGCAATTTGACAAGTTTAAATGGCATTCAAGTAGCTTTTCATGTAAGGTGTCACTCTGTTTCCTTACTAATGCCTGAGCAAGTACCTTACCTATTGTCAGATTGTTAATTCTCTGTTATTAAGTACTCAGGTGCTTCTTCATTGAAAGGACTGTCAGTTGTCAATGTGGATAGTTTAGATTAAGACACCAGCCTGTCAGATGCTCCTCTGCTTTTACAGACTGTCATCCAACAGCATGAGTGTTGTTTTTCTGGAAGTTAGATTTTTTTTAAAATATTCCTTCCAGAACAAAAATCTACAAATAATCAGTAGAAAGGAACCCACATTCCACTTGGGTGTGCAACAAATACATGTGCATGCACAAGACCTTCCTGCTTTATTTAATAGTAATGTAAGTGAAAGGGGGTGGTGATAGGTGAGAACTGCTTGTCTCTGAGGTTAGATTTGTTGTTACTCTGATTATGATGTTTGCTTTGTAGTTTGGAGCTTAACAGGGTTCAGTTGATTGCCTGACCTTATCTCTAGGACCTGGGAGACCTGACATCATCTGCTTCAGGCTGCTAAAGGACTCTGGTGTGATCAAAAATTTTCTTTTGTGTCTGTTTCTTGTTCTCAGGCGTATGAATAGTATATACTGGTTTCCCCCTAACCTTTACTTGTCTTGCTTTGCCTTGATATATTTAAGGACTTCATGGCAGGGGAGGTTTACTTGACTTTTCCTGGGTATCTCTATGCATAGCACAGCAGAAAGACTTGAGAATGTTGTACTTTTTACTTCCCAGCACAGAGAGAATCCTGTAATTGGTTAATGAACACATTTGGGGTCTGAGTACTTTTAGAGGTACTTTGGAGGCCAGGCTGAGTGGGAGTGTCTGTGAAAGATATGTGTATATACAGGCACTTCAGAAGAGCTTTCTGGAGCTTGGGCCCCTTGTGAAATCGCTCACCTTTCTAGCAGCACAGGTTTGATTTTGCCAGTGCTGTGGTCAGATAATAGGACAGCAGGTGTTAGATTAGTGAATACTGTGCATACACAATAAAGTGCAGGTGTGTACAACACCTGTCTAGCTGTCTGCATCTTCCCTATGGTGCTTTGGTCAGAGGCTAGACAAGATCTGTGTTTCTGGAATAAGTGAATGATAGCCTAGTCAAGGGAAAGTGTTTGTGGAGAAGGAGGCTCCTATCAGTAGTCACAGAGTAGCTGAATAGTTCTGGAGGATAGAACCAGGGCTTTTGCAAGTGGAGCTATACCTCTTTGCTTTGTTTTTGTGAAGCCTTATTCTAAAACAGCCAGGTGTCGGGCCATACCTACCTCTGATATGACCCCACTAAAGTCAGTGTGTCTTGACATGATCTGATCCTAACACCTTTAGCTTCTAAATTTAGCTTTATGAAATTTCTCTTGGTGAAAGCTGCATATCTGCAGTTCTGGAGTGACATACATCCCTTAGCAGCTGTAAGAAATGGAGGACTTTTTAAATTGCTGTTGGTTTTCCCAGTGTCATCTAGGAGTACATTCCTTCCTTATGCTCTGGTTTTGTCTTCTGCCATTATCAAGATTGTATCTCTAAAGTGAGGACCCTCTGCCTGAATATGCAATAAAGAGGTAGTGTCATTCAGCTACTACTATAATATCTAATTCAGTGATTATATTCTGTTGTTTCTCCAACTCTTTAATGGAAGCTGATCAGGTAAAAGGGAGTCATAGTTTTGAATCCTTGGCTGTGTCTGCCTTCATGGCTTCCTTCATTAGTAGATCTTCAGAAGTGTTGCAGTTAAGACAGTATGTCAATACTGTCTTCTGTGGCTCACAGGAGGCTCCCAGACTTCCTTCTCTATAACAGTCAAGTAATTTGACTAACTCCTGATTTTAGCCTAAATGTGTATGGTTCAATACAGAGGCTAACCTCTCTGTATTGTTATTTGAAGAAGTGTTGTGTGGGGTGATTGTAACACTGAAGTCTGTTCTTTAGTCCTGCTAGGAGAGCAATTGATGGAGACTGTCCTCACAACATTGACCGTAGCTAGTTTTTTGATATAGAATGCCTGTAAGCATATGCTGCAACCTTCAGTCTTTGAAAATAAGTTAGCTAATATTGAGTACCAAAGATAAATCTGACCTGTGAAATTTGACCCATCAGTTTATCTGATTTCCTGAGAAAAGAGAGACAAGGAAGAATGGCTTGGACAGTTACATAACGCAGGGAGTCTTGTGAGATTACAGAGAAGTTGGCAGAAAATAATAAAAGTGGAGCAAATAAGTAATGATTTATTTTCTTTCTTCTGGAGTAGAATTGAACAGATTACAAGGCCTGGGTGAAATTGCTCTCAACTTTAGAAAGTCTGGTTCTGAATGTAATATTTGTCTTAATCCAATCAATGATAAGCTTCCTTTCAGCTCAGTGACTTGATAAAGGTCTTGATCTGTGTTCTGTCTGGTAGGCCATGTGACTGTCATCATTAAGCAGCAGATAGCCTGGGTGGCTACGAGAATTTGGTAATGCGGCCCATTTCATTTGAGCATCTTTCTGTTGGAGGCTGCTGTCATTTGGAGAATAGTCTGATCACAACTTAAAGAAGAAAAGTACTGTGCTGACATGGAACTGTTGTTCTTTCTTGTTGTTCCCCCTCAAATGAAAAATTATTATTATGGGTAGAAAGCAGAGATTTAGAGAAAAATACAGAGATAATATTTTCAGTTTCTTACTCTGGCAGAATGAAATGCTGGTTTATGAGCTTGAGGTAGCTTGTAAGGTAGGTTGTCTAATGGCGTAGTATTTCTGGTTTTGGGCTTTGCAGTGTTCAGGGAACTATTGTTTCATAGGTCTGGGCTTCTGCTGAAGAGAATTTGTAGATTTCAAGTGTGAAAAATGTTTTTGAAGTTGTAGTGGTTTGGCTTAAACCGCAAGGGAAGACAAAGAAAAAATAACTCCTTTCCCGTGCCCAGTTTCGGTTAAGCTGGGAGGAGAGGTGGGTAGGAGGACCTCTGGAGTGGCCAGGTTACCAAGATTACCTCTGCCTGGGTTTCTCATCAGCCCTCCAGCCCCTCGGGCCCCGCAAGGTGCTCTGGGAAGGGACTGGGATTATAAAAACCTGCGGAAAGCAGAGTTCCCTCTCTTTCTTCTGGACTCTGCAGCTGGAAACAGTGTGCCTCTACTCAGCACAGCCTAGAGGACTACCATGGACCTTGCTGCCTTCTACCTCTCCCCCACAGACCTTCCTAAGGTCGCCACTTTTTTTTCNATTGATTCACTGAACTCATTTAAAAACAATAAATTAAAAAATAAATATATATTCTTCCTAGAAATTCTTCAAAGTATTGCTACTTGTTACCAAGAAATTGATTAAAATAAAAAGACAAACACTAAAGCATGCTAGATAAGAGAAACATGCTGTATGCTAAAGCCAATATCAATTTAAAATTCTTCTAGGAGAACTGGCCATTTATGTTTACACAAATCTCAAAATCCTCTTCTACAAAGGACCATACTTTCTTTTGAAATTAATTAATGTGTGATCTAGGTGTCAAACTTTCAAATCCTGGTGACTTCTGTAGGAGTGTAGAGCTATGTGTATCATATATTGCTATTTAAGTCTTTAAGTTTGTATCAAGTCACATAAGTACCTGAATTTGAGCACTGAGGCCGAACACTAATGCTAAAAGTAACCTATTAATTTGGACTTTAGCTTGTAGGCCATGTTGAAGTTTTTTTGATGAATGGCTCAATATAGAAACTGATTTCCTTCTTACTGTGTGAAACTCTCACTATCTTGATTCACTAAAAGAAGGAAAAAATAATTAATTTTCATCTTATATGTCTGTACCCTCTTGACTTTCAACTTTTGTTTTCAGTGACTTCTGATCAGAATCTGTTTCCTTGTTTCTCATGGTGTCATAGCAAAACTATGAACCTGGTATGGTCTTAATATGCTTTCACTTTGTCCCTCCAGCATTGCCTAAAAGACCCCTTCAGAAAGCATGGTTTTAATGGAAAACCTGAAAAACCCAGTCAATCTTAATTCCTTATGTTTTGAGCAGATTAATGTATTGCCTTGTTGATATTTAGCATTGCAGCAGTGAAATAAAATGAGGGACCAGCAGTCAGAATAAATGTTATGTGCTGGGACAGCAAGCAGTCAGGTTTGAACTCTGAAAAGCCACTATTGTCTTCTTAAAGGTGACTGTGGTGACAGTTTTACCAAAGTGTGTCCTAACAAAGGACAGGTACTTTCAGAGGTCCTACAAGGCTGGCTCTGTCACTGGTGAAGTTCTTCTGTTGGGAAGGTAGCTTGGATTCTGTCTGGGAATGTGCCCTGTGGTTGAGCGATTAGAGATGACCTACATTTTTCCTGGTCATTTCTCTGGTTTGCTGGGTAGCCTGAGGTAAACCATTCCCATTTCTTGTGTCCAGTTCTGTCTCTGATGAATGGGGTTGAGGAGTCTGGTTTCCTTCAGGATGCCAAGTGAAATATACAAAACCTTCTCAGGGAGCATTCCCAGTGCTGGAGGAGACTTGTCCTGGTACTCTTGATCTTCTGTTGAAAAGTGATACAGAAAATCTTAGATGCTGTTTATTCTACTTCTTTGTGTTGTAGATTTTTAAATGAGCTCCAAATCACATTAAAGCCTGAAAGTTTCAAATTTCTGATGCAATAGAGCAAGAAAAGGGGCTTTTCTGTCAATGAGATAATAATTGGTAGGAAGATAAAAAACATACAGGGACATCTTTATATTCTTTCTAAAGTCAAGTTTTGACTTGACTTAGTCATAAGTCATAAAGTAGTGACTTTGTGAAGTGTTTTTCCTTTCTTTGTTGTTGTTACACAGTACTTAAGATAAGCTAGGATTTAGGAAATTATTTACCCTGGGCACTTCAGCAAAGATTACCTGAAGCTGTCTGTGCATATTTTGTAAACCTTGCTCTAATACGTGGAATGCCAGTAGGTGGCAATCAAGAATATACAGGCTGGTGCCTCTGTGTTTCGTAGGACCCAAAAGGCTTCTTGCATATGACAAAATATCAACTTTTAACAAGCATGCAAAACTGGGGTGCCTAGAATGAGTGGAAAGTTATGCAAAGGTTGGCTTTGGTCTCTAGTCTGTAATAAATAATATCTGTTTTCCCCAAGGAACAGATAAGATTAGATGTTCATAAAGCCTTTGTGGCTTTGACTCTTTGAAGCTTGCTCCAACGTTCACCTTTTGAGCTGTTGAGAGCAGCCCAAGTGTGTGCTGGGAGTCGGAGCATGTCCTTGTGTTGCAGGGGATCTGTGTTCTCAGACCAGGTGTGTCTGATGCAGAAATGATGTCCCTGCAGAGTGACATAAGGAATCTGCATCAGAGCAGCCAGAAGAGAACCAGTATGTGAGTGACTCAATAGTGTTACTCCTTTCTGAGCTTGTTTTGAGACTGCAGGTTTCCAAGACTTTGTTACTTTTAAAACCACTCCAATACAGTGACCTGGGAGCTCACTCTGGACACATTGTCATGAATTACGTGCAGTTAGAGGGAAGTTGTTTTCAAGTAAGGCGGGGGTAGGTAGGATTTTTCTAGTTTCCTTTCCCCCAGTGGTATAGGAAAAAATTACTGTTCAGTAATGAAGTTAACGGTTGATAATTTGCTGGTAATTGGATGGACAGATTTATCTTTGGTGCAGGGAGGAAATCTTATCACTATACATGAAATATCCAATGAAACAGTTGGTAAGATTAGATTGCAACTGACAGTGTAGCATTTGCCTCTAACATTTACCGGCATAGCAAATGACTTTTTCCCACATCTGCCCTCAGCTTGATCTTTTCTTATGATAGGAGGCTACAATGAAAGGGAGAAAGGTGCAAGGTTTTATTTTGTAGAGGCTTTTTTTTGCAAAAGAAATGGCTGTGGCATGAGGTCATTTGTAACATTGACTGCTTTGTATTGGTGTTGTTAAAGCATTGTGACCTACATTGTTCGGGCACCGTAATCTGCTCCAATTAATGGATCTGTCAGCACAGATTAATTATAAAACTGACAGCCACTTCTAGATGTAGTGGATGTTGGTGACCTCTAATCATGAGAGGAAGATGTTGGCTTCTGCTTTGTGTGTATGTGTGATTTCATGATTTGTGTGGAAACTGTCCTTTTAAAATGACAGGTATCCTGTATACCATATTTGAATTATTTTTAAAAAATTTTAGCTTCTTAATACACTAGAAGTCTGTAATGCCAATTTGCATCTCAGGAATTTATTTCTAGTCCTGTATTTTACTCTAATTTAAAAAAATGCATCAGTTGTAATCATCATTGCATTCTGTCATTAACATCATTAGTGAACCTTTCCTGCTCTTAGGCAACTGTTTTTCAATCACTGCATGAAAAATGCACAGGAAGTAAAGGGTATTTTGTTTGAGCCCTTTATGTGGCCTTGTATGGTGGCAGAGGACATATATTTCTCTGTAAGAGAAATAACATTTCTAGTTCCTATGCAGCCGCTTCTTGATTCCGCTCAACTTCGCAGATCTGCTTTCAATTGCCTTGGTTTCTTCCCTGTGTTTCCAGAGGGAAGGTTGAGCTAGATATTTCAGATGACAGTTTGATTTTAGAAGTTGCCTATCAGTGTGGATAATTTCTAAGCTTTGCTAAACAGAGCCAAGAAGGAGAGAAGCTGTCTGCTTTAGAAACTTGTGAGTGGGAAGAGGGCAGGCAACTTTACTGTGATTTTGAGGTTGACTTCTCTGCCTTTCTTCCTCTGAGAGCGCTCTCTCCATATTTGCAACTCATCAACATACATGAGATGTTAAGATTGTTTTGCCAATGTACAGTAGTTTAAATTAATGCCAATTAAATATTGTCTGCCTGTGCATTGCTTGGCCTCCCAAAGTGTTTCAGAACAACTGTAGTGTCTCAGGTTTCATAGCTCTCATCGGCTGAAGCAATTTACTCTTGCTAGAAAACTTGTCCTACTCGGCATCCACCTCTCTTCTGTGTTACACAAAGGCACAGAAAACACACCCTCAAAACCAGGCCATGTCTTCTCCAAAGGCCCAGGCAGCAGGCAGTCATGGGAAAGGGATAAGGAAAGGATGTGACGTTAATGTCATGTCACTTAACTGTGGGATGTATCTGTATGGAAGAGGAATGTTTGTACTGACATGTTCCCTTTTGATGGCTGATCTTTAATATTTCATGAAACCAACTAGTTCAGAAACATAAAGAAGCCTTTTACTAAAGTGATTTTCTAGAGCAGACTTGGCATAACACACATAGGCTAGATCTAGCCAGAAAACTGTCAAGCTTCTTCCTCCATTTTCCCTTCTCTAATAAGCTAAGACACATTGCTCTTATGCTTCAAGGCATCCCAGGAAACTGGAGATCCCATGCTTCTGAACTGGTACAACTACAGACATTTTTGCTAGGATTTATCTACGGCATCTTTCAACTGGTCTAGAAAAAATTTTGTGTGCTTCAGTGCACAGTAGAGGAATTGTCCAAAGCTATTTAGAAATAGCTGTGCACTAAAATCTTGTATTTAAATATTTGGACAGGACTGAAATTGTATGATGATCTAGTACAGAGCATGAGCATACTGTACTACAGTAGGTAACATAAACTGTTTTCTGGGGAATGTGTCATATCTTCCTTTTAGGAAAATATTCTTGAATTTATGTAAATTCTGGGCAAAACATTTTTTTTTTCTAAATAATGAGGGAGAAAGTTTTTAGGTGTATGATAGGCAAGTTGCTGTGTGAGCACTTTGACACCCTCATTGCCTTTTCAGCTTCCCTGTAATCCAGGTGTTGCCACTTTTCTCATGCTTGAATTTAGGGACTGCTGAGACTTCACCATATGA
>VYZS01105239.1:3808-41387 GCA_013400695.1 Neodrepanis coruscans
GAAAAATATAAATACTGTTTGGGGGCTTGTCACCAATGTATATTTAAAAATAACACCCTCCCAAACCAATGAATAAAAATGCTTTTTGGCGTTCTAAATGGAGGCAGAGAATTGCTCGGCCAATAGAAAAGCAGGTGGGGTAACACATCCTGATTCTTGTAATTGAGGCTGTAAAGAAAGATGAGAGATATGTGCACTGTTTGTGTCACAGTAGTTGTGATCTGTGAAAATAACTTCAGAGCAGCCTTTCCTAATATTAAAATGTCTCTGTTGCTGTTCAACTAAAAATCAATACAGCTCACAATTTTAATAAGGAACATGAATCTGAAAATGTGTTTAGTATCAGGTTATATAAACACACCCTAATGAGATACTATAAAATCCATCACATTAAAGGCTGGTTCCTACAAGGTATATTAGCTAAAAATGTTCAATATATTAGGTCAGTGTACAACCCTACACATAACAAAGCAGGTCTGTCAAGGCAAGATGCATATTTTGCCCCTTAAAACTGTTATGTTTTGCACATTTTATAAGGTTCTTTGAATACATGAATAAGATAAGTTATTCCCATCTCTTTCTTAAGCAATCTCAGAAATGGCTGTGACCTGAAATTGGAAATCTTGTAAACACCCATCCGAAGAGAATGTGTGCAGTTCTGTCTTAAAGAGATGGTACATGTTTAATTATCCCAACTTCTTCTAGGAGAATACTATTAACATACACATTAGCATCGTCCCATTGGTTCCTCCTGCTGCTCCACCTTAGGGGCAGCAATAGGAGCTAATCTTATTGCTCCCATGCGCATAATAATGAAATTTTGTCTTGTCTCTAAGGCAGGGTTCTTTGCTCTAAAGTACAGCAGGAAACATTCCCTTTTTCTTTTTTCTCTTTTTTTTTCCTTTTTTTTTTTTTCGGAAAATTCCTCAGCAATTCAGTTAAAAAGATTTGCAAAATTAAAATTCTTCCTGGGTGAATCCCAGAGCCTGCAGGACGCGTTGCTTTGACTTGTGAATCAAAATTAAGCAATTGTGCAAATAAATTGCTCTGTATTCACATATGGAATACAGTGCTCTGGAGCTGGGGGTGTATTCAGCTCTTTGAAAAACTGGGAGCCGTGGATTTTATGTTAGTTCATCCCGCAGTGTCCACATAGGCTGTTCTCAAAGAATAACATGAGAACAAACAATAAGAGATGGGTTTAATATAAAATACCTTTGCCTTTTCCTTGCAGTGTTCTACGGACTATAATGGGGAGAGGAATAAAAAAATACAGGCAAAAAAATACATGTGAATTCAAGGCTACTGAATTAAGGGAGGTTGTACCAACATTTCCCCCACTGTACATTATTTGTATTCAAGGTTTTTGAAATGACATTGTAATCTGATGATGCACCAGCCTATTATATTGTCTAGCAGGACAAATATCCTTGCGTTTTCTCTGTAGAACTAACACAATTTTTCCATGTCAGAGGTGCATAATATCCTGGCGGTCATAAGGAATGATGCTATTAATCCTCTTGGGCAATCTCCAGGTCTGATTATTAGGGAAATAAATTTGCATGCTGCATATGAGCTAGGTGAATCACCGAGAGCACAAATTATATTTCCTGACAGCAAGTTAGAGAATGGAGCCACATCGCTTTTTTATCTTTTTTTTTTTTTTTCTCCTCTGAAAGCTATAGAATTTCAATTCATTACATGAGATTGGTTAGAATTCAAGTCTCTTTTTAAGTTGATATTAAGTTGAGTCTGTTATCTCTGTGAAGGCTAGTAGGTTCCCCTGAGTATCCACCTAATCACTACTTAAAAAAATCGAAACGTATAGTTAGTGTCATGATTTAGGTACCAGAGCCACTTTATTTATCAGTGCAGAGTGAGATAATTTCAATTTGAGGCTCTGTAGCCCTCATGAATTTAACCATTTTGAAAGCTTTTTCCCCCCACCTCTCTCTCTTTCTCTCTCTGCCCCTTTTTCCCCTCCCTTGGTGTGCATATTGTAATAATGGTTATTTTGGGCACCTGTTCTGCCATTCTCCGTGCATTTCTCAGACTGCTTGATTTGTCATATCATTTATTATTTTGTTGTCTGTTTTGAAGATTTTTGGGTGAAATGTTATTTGGATTTCAGTTAAGAAATTTGGCTGTGTTCTCTGTGCCAGGAGCACTGCCAGGCATCTCTGCTTTTCATATCAGTGATGAATGTATTTTTATTATTTTTACCATTTGGCATCGGAGCAACCTTTTTGCATTATTAAATCTGAACAGGGAGAATGATAGCAAATGAGAGGGGAATAAATGTCTTTATGTCCTGATGTATTAATTAAGCAGACATTTATTATAATCACAGTTTTATAGATGTTGTAAAAAGCTATTTTTTCTTCCATGATATACATCCACGTATGGCAACTTTTGTGAGCCATTTTGGAAATTTCCAGGTTTTATAGATTTCCCTGTGAAATCCTGGTCACTGGTGCAAAGTGCTACATACAGACAAGCACAAACAAGCCCCGGGGTAGTCAGTGTAGATGGATCCATCTTGGGATTGAGTGAGGAATGTCTCAGCTGAAGCTGGTGGGCTGTGAATCCGTGTGGATCAGGTACAGCACTGAGCTGGGGGGACTCTGAAGTGTCTCCTGCTACTCCCTGGAGCTGAGCCAAGCTTGGACACCCAGAGAACCTCTGCAGTGCTCAGAGCTGTGGGTGTGACTGAGGCAGCACGAGCCAGGTAATATGTCTGATAATGCCAAATCTGAAGTGTTCTTAATCATTTACTTATTCATGAACTGCAAGCAGCAGTCCTGGAAGGAAGGGGATATATCTCTGACTCACGATTTCATGCGTTGCCAAATCTACAGCAAAGGAAGCACTTTTAATCATCTTACATGAAACCTATTTAGGATTTGTCTATTCTCCCATCCGTTGGGTTTCTTTATGCTTCCTGAGCAGAGCTGGTGCCATTTCTTTCCAGAACAAAGGTCTTTTTGTTTGTTTTCTTTTTGTTTGTTTTATTAATTTTCTGCTCAGCATATGGGTTGTGCTTCTTCACAGACAGGAAGTATTTCCCACATTTAGGAAAAGGAAATAGCCTTTGGAGAAAATTCAAAGAGAGTCCATTGGGGAGTGACTTGCCTGTTCAGAGTGTTATTTCCTATTCCTGAATAGAAACATCAGACTTATTTTTGGCATCAAATAGCAGTGCTGCTATCAACACTAACCTCTTTAATTCCCATCTTGCAGTGGACATTTATACTGGTAACAGAGGGTGTTTCTTGCTCTCCTGAAATGGGGATGGATCTGATAAAAGAAGGAAAAAATTGATAAAACTGCAAAATTGCTTTTCTCCTGTTGTCTGTGACCCAGCCAGGGTCTCACTGACACTGCTGGGCCGCAGCAAGGAAAATAAAGGGCCTGTTTAAACCTGAGTTTTCTGTGATTTTGGAACTTGTCAGCCTGGTATCCACCAGCATTTCCTGTCACAGAGCTGCTTCCCTCAGTTTGTGCAGGAGGGGGATGTGGAGGAGATGATGGGTGTTTAACTGGACACTCCTTTTGGGGTGGGGCTGGAGCATAAGGTCATCTATGTCTTTACAAATTGAAATAAATAGATAAGATCAGCTGGTGATAATGCAGAGAGAAGGAAATGTAAAGATGTCCAGTGTGGCTGCTTCTCTTAACAGAGTGTGGGTAAGGACTGGGGGACAGGGCAGGGTAGAGTCAGGAGCCTACCAAAGGACGGCAGCTAGTAAAGCTTTTATTTCAAACTTCATCTGCTGCTGCCCCTCATCATCACACAGGGAAAATACTTTCCTGAAAATAGAATGAACTTGAATAGACAGAAAGAAAAAAAAAATCAAATTGAAAAGATTAAAACCAGTAGTTTCCTAGGGATGGGGAGCTGGGGGGAAGTTGGTCTTCTAAGTTGTTCCTTTGGATTTCTCTTTGTCTGTTAATGTCCATGGTCTGTCTGTATCTTGGACCCTGCATCCAGCTGATCTCTGCAAGCACACCAGGGAAACCTGCAGATAATCGTGTCTGTGTCTGTGTGTTGTGTGTTTTCACAGTGTGTGTGCCAGTGCAGCAGGATTTAGCAGGGCAGCTTCCTCTGCTGCAGGTTCTAAAACACCACAAAATCCGAGTACTTTGCCAACTGCAGCTTTCACCTTCATTCTGGAGAGCTTTTCCTGAAGGTTCATAAGCTTAATGCAAATGTGTATAAAGCAGAGCATGTACAGTGTTAGTCCTGGTGGAGCTGTTGCTCAGCTCTCAGGAACGTGAGCAACTTTTATAACTTGGGAAACTACCTGGAAATGCTGCTTTGGTAGAGGAAAACAACTACACTCCCTGAACTCTTGTGTCATCTCAAACTTGTAATTGTCAGTCTGTAGCTGCCAATATTTGGGGCTTATTAGGGTGAGAAATCAGAGAACAGTCTAAACCCCAGAAATAGAGACGTGGCTCCTCTTCTGACTTTCTTGAGTTTGAATAGATAAGGACTCGCGAGGTTTAGAAGGAGCCAGTTTTCCTGGCTGCTGCTTCTGGGGTGTGAACTGAAGGAGCTGGCACACACAGCTTCCCTTGTGGTAGATGCATCCTGAGGAGAAAAGTGAAAGGGAGGGGAGAAAGCCCTGAGCCAACCCCAAGCAAGCCACGAAAGCCCCAACCCGGAACGTGACCGCCGGGTTGGATGTGTCAGAGGGAAAAGGCTTCCTGTGTCTGTGCCACTACCTGCAGCCATGTGCAGCTGGAGGCTCTGCTGGCATTCTGGGCAGCCACTGTGTGCCATCAGCTTCTGTTCAGTGACCTGTCACAGCAAAGAAGGAATTTCACATGGCCTGAAAAACTGACAGAACAGTTCACCTTTCGGGGAAATGTAATATTTTCTGATAAGGAGCTTATGTTAGTTTTCTTAGCAAATAGCCTGAAAGCATTTCTGTCTGTGGCATTTCTAGATGTGATAAGTTGAAGGAAACATCCTTGACCATGACTTAACAAAACAGGCCATTTGTTTCATGGGGTAGCTGTTTCCAGAAATGTAAATAAATGGCAACTTAAGGATGATATAAAATAAACGATCACAGAGACAGCCCAGAGCTACATTGTTTCAGAAAACACAAGGCACTATTTATAGAGCTGTAAACAGAGGAGTGTGTTTATTATTGCACTTGGAATTAAATCAGAAAGCCAGAAAGCTGAAGTTTTGGGAAAGATCAGTCCACATTTCAGAAGTTCTTTGGTGGGGTTACTGCTTGTGCTGCGTGTTTGTTTTGCAGTGAATCAGCTTTTTTTGTGAGGGCGGCATCTCACAGGGCCTGATTCTGCCATTTGTTTTGCCACCTCCTTGACATGAACGAAGCGGAAGAGGAGATGGCAGCACAACTCAGGGAAGAAATGTGCAGTTTTTGCTTTATGTACAAATCTCAAATGTTTTGGGAGCCAAGTGTCTCTCTGTAGAAGCAGATACTGGTCAGGCCCTGCAGCCAAACGTTTGTGATCTTCCCTGCATCCATCCCCTGTACATCCCGAGCTGAGCCTCTGTGGGATGAAGGGAATCCAAGCCTGGTTTTGTGGCTCTGGTTATTCTGGGGTGGATTTAGGTGCTTTTGTTCTTGGCAGTACCTGGCTCTTTAAGAAAGATCACCCAATTATACAGCATTACTGGTAATACTGTGCCACTTGGCTTGAAACTGCCATACTCTTATTAATGACCTTGGTAATTATTAGAATTGTATTTTTGTGAGTCTCACCTGTACCATATGTGCCCCTCTCAAGGAAACAGTCTTGGCTCATCTAATACAGTGTTATAAACTGCCTTACACACCCTTTAAATTGAAAATGCCTTTCCCCCCACTGTTTTACTGGTATTCCTAAACTATTACACCACGTTTAAAAATGAATTGTGTGCAATGACATTAGAGAAGGGGGTTAGGCTTTCTGAGCTGCTACCAGTGACATATGACTGTAGTGATAGACAGTCAGCAGTATTCAAACTGAATTAATCTGAAAAAGCAGCAGACTTCAATGTGGAGTTTAGGAGAAGGCTGAGCAGCTACATATTTACAAAAGGGATGTCACTGAACCGTCTTTCTACCCAGGGATAGCCTATGGCTACTTAATACTTTTAAACCAGTAGTGGAAGGATTAAATACACCCGAAGTCAGGTCTTTGAGGCCATTTCCCTCTTGTGCTTTCTTTTCCTTACTTGAGTTGCACCTCAGCAGCTATTTTTTTGAAGCGCTGTGAGAAAGGGTGGGTATTCTGATACCTTTTATTAGAATTGCACAGAAGTAGGAGAATCCTCACAGAGACACAGGCTCCTTTTTCTGTTGCCTTTGAAAAGTTAAGACATGTGAGGTTACACAAGACACAGACACTGCAGTACAGGAGGAGGGATATGGTAATAAAGGTGATAGTGATACCTTAATTTAACAAATATGCAGTGCTAATTATGTAAACATGTGAGAACTCTAAAATCTTCTCATCATGTGTGTCACACAATTGAAATATTTTACAGCCTAATTCGAGATTATACAGTAATAATGTTATTTTATATTGGCTAGTTGACAAGCATAGGCCAGGGCTGTCTATCAAACAAAACTGTTGTGCCAGATTGTATCTTGGCGATAAGCACAAAAGAGGAGCCAGTCAAATTCTGTTTACATATTAATCATTGAATCAGATTTAGGACTGTGCTACAGACATTTCCTTAACTGGGAGCTGCAAGGGGGGGAAAAAACCTGTTTGTACTTGGTTGGGCCATGTTTTAAACAAAGTGCTATCTACAGAAACCTGCTCTGAAGCTCCAGGTCCCATTTTGCAAACGTACCTAAGAGATCAGGTTCCATTCAGAAGGATTTAGGCAGCAATAGTGTTTCTCTTTTAGCATTATTAAACTTTTTTCCCCCCTTTTTGCATTTTGGGATAGATGCATTGAAAACTGGCAGGATTCTGACACCTTAGCTCATTACAGAGCTTTATTTGTACTTTTGTGTTATTGGGCTGCTGGCATGTACTAAACAAAATGAGTGTGGCGAGTAAATTAGAAACCCTGGACAGGTTTGATAGCATAAAGCAGAAAACACTGTTTTCTCCATTCTGAAGTAAACCCTGCAGTTGATACTAATTTGCTCTGAGTGTCTCAGTCTCATAGCCCAAATTCTCCTCCCCTTGCCCCAAGGGCAAACAGCACTGTTCCCAGAGTCTGAAATCTGGTCTCAGCGAGGGCAGTGGCATTGCCAAGTGCAGGTCAGCACAAAGGGATGTTCCTTTAGATGTGCCTGGTGAGACTGGACTGTCTGCCCAGCCACAAATCCAGCTTTTGGGAACACTCAGTACCAAATTGCTCAAGGGAAGGCAAAGACATTTTTTATTGCCCAAAGAGGATGTTTCTCTCCAACCTCCATCAGCCCATGGTTCATTTCTGTCACAAAGCATTAGGGGTTTCAGCCTTTCTGAGATATTTATCTTAATCCTGGCTGGGATGTCCTCATTATTCACATAAGCGTCTAAATTAAAATATTTTATAGCATATTAAGTCCTTAGCCAGAAGGATATCTTGTGGGGATCAGTTCCATAGGTTAATTATGAACTGTGTAAAATAATATTTCCTTTATTGGTTTTTAAAGATGTTGTTTTTCAGTGTTGTTGCATTAGGAGGAGAGGGATGGAGGACCAGGCAATGGCTCTTCTCTGTAACTTTCATTAACTCTCTCATGTGCCCTTTTTATTTGTCTTTAATAAAGGAAGCAGCCCCAGTCTTCACAGTCTTTTCTTCTGCCACTAATCATTTTTGTTGCCCCTTCCTATTTCAGCTTTATGGTTTTTCTGGATGAGTTGAATGCTGCTGTTAACGGCATTTCAGCTACACCATCCAGTTATTCAGTGACGTGGTGGTTTAGTATTAATTCCCATCCTCGTCCTTATACAGTCCAACAGCACATTTACTTCTTTGACTGCTTCCTCCAATTCTTTAGCTTTATCTTTGAATTGTCCAAAGTGGCACATGTTTTTTCCTCCCTCTCTTTTTCCCCCAGTGGTTAGTTAATTTACAGCCAAGCCTTGTGCATGAGTTTTGAAAATTATTCATTCAAATGTGCATTACCTTGCATTTATGAACAGTGAATTTCATCTGTGTTCATGCTGCGCATCTGTCTGGTATTTCTAATCTTTTGTAATCACGAGTAACCTAAATATTTTTGCGCCCTGTGCAAATTTTGTCACCTTCCCCTCTCTTTTCCGGAACGCTAATGAATACATTAAACATCACCAGTCCTAATACTGACTGCTGAAGCACTTCATGGTGAGCCTTTTAGCAAGCCAGCAATCAACAATTTATTTCTCCCCTTTTGTTTCCATCTCTGGCTGTCTTTGTTTAACATACAGATTTATTTTCAAAGCGTTGCTGTTTCCAAGTGTTCTGCTGAGAGCCCTCCCACAGGGTGTGGGAACAAACGCGTAACTCTGACCTCGGATGTCCAGTGATACCCAGCACTGATGCTCTAACACAGCCTTCACAGGTCTGCTAAGGCTGCAAACGTGTCAGCTGTGGTGCAGAGAAACAGACTTGATTAGGAGAGAGAGATGCAGGTACTGGCAGGTTTGACTCAGCCTTATTCGTCTTTTCCCCCACTAAAAAAAAAGGAAGGAGAGACTGATTGATTTATGCAGCTCACTGAAAAGAGACTTTCCCCCTTCCCAAATTTAAAGCATACCTTTCAAAACAGAACTGCTGCCCAGCCAGGGTAAGTGGCAACATAGCATGAGGCCCCTTGCAGTAAGAGTGATGGTTTGCACTGAGGTTGCAGAGCCAAAAAAAAAAAAAAAGCCAATCCTGCTCCCAGAATTGTTATTTCAGTTTGCTTTCAGGCAGTTGGTCACCACCTTTCCCAAGAGACAGTTGACATCCCCATGGTGCTGTCTGCAGCTAATTGCAAAGTACTTGGTGCTGCACTGTGCCTCACATGGTGATTGTTGCCATCATCACCTCCAGTTCATATTTGAACGTTGCTGGAACATGAAAAACAATGGTCAGGCCCTAGTTTCTTCTTCTCACATGGCATTAGTGGCCTGGGTTTGGCTTTGTCATTATACAGCACTTTCTGTAACTTTAATGGGCTGTAGTTTGTTTCAGCTATTGAAATTAATTCTCTTATGGCTCTTTTGTCAAATAAACACATTCATTTTGCAAATGAGAAATGAGAGGGACTTTGCTCACAGGGAGGGCTCATGGCACACAGAGCAATGGGTTGAATCCCTCTCTCCCAAGTCCAAGGCAGCACCTGCTCTTCAGTTTTGGGCTGTTTGTGCCCCTCCTGCTCTGTGAGTGCCACATGTCTGTGGTTCTGCAGGAGCCACAGCAGGGCTTTGGAGATGAACGTTGTGGGTTCCCTGGGACGAGGCTGTGCCACCATCGCTCCCCTGCTGGTCACCAGTCCTGGGCCATCAGCCCCTCTCCCTGCTCCTTCCCCACATGGGCTCTGTTTCCTGCCCTCGCTCCTTTGTGTGCCTGAGTGGTGGTTCATACCTTAAAGCTGTTATTTTCAAGTTTTAATAATATTTTGCAACTCATTTCCTGTTTCTTAGCTGTCATTCCTTCCAAAAGTAATCTTTGGCAGGTACTAATTTGGGTGATGACCACTTGGTCTACGTTTTGGTGGGTAATTACTGAGTCAGGAGTGAGCAAATTTGATATCCCCTGACAGTCAGTAAGGCAGGCATTTTTACTACCCACTCATTAGAGATTCAGTGGTAGTGAAATGCCCTGAATTTCGTTAGTTCTCCCAGACACAAGAAAAATCTGTCAGTAAGTACCAGAAGTTGCTACTTATGTTTATTTTGTCACATTTACATAGTCCAAAATACATTGGCACTTTGAACAATGACTTTTTTNAAAAGCCAATCCTGCTCCCAGAATTGTTATTTCAGTTTGCTTTCAGGCAGTTGGTCACCACCTTTCCCAAGAGACAGTTGACATCCCCATGGTGCTGTCTGCAGCTAATTGCAAAGTACTTGGTGCTGCACTGTGCCTCACATGGTGATTGTTGCCATCATCACCTCCAGTTCATATTTGAACGTTGCTGGAACATGAAAAACAATGGTCAGGCCCTAGTTTCTTCTTCTCACATGGCATTAGTGGCCTGGGTTTGGCTTTGTCATTATACAGCACTTTCTGTAACTTTAATGGGCTGTAGTTTGTTTCAGCTATTGAAATTAATTCTCTTATGGCTCTTTTGTCAAATAAACACATTCATTTTGCAAATGAGAAATAAGAGGGACTTTGCTCACAGGGAGGGCTCATGGCACACAGAGCAATGGGTTGAATCCCTCTCTCCCAAGTCCAAGGCAGCACCTGCTCTTCAGTTTTGGGCTGTTTGTGCCCCTCCTGCTCTGTGAGTGCCACATGTCTGTGGTTCTGCAGGAGCCACAGCAGGGCTTTGGAGATGAACGTTGTGGGTTCCCTGGGACGAGGCTGTGCCACCATCGCTCCCCTGCTGGTCACCAGTCCTGGGCCATCAGCCCCTCTCCCTGCTCCTTCCCCACATGGGCTCTGTTTCCTGCCCTCGCTCCTTTGTGTGCCTGAGTGGTGGTTCATACCTTAAAGCTGTTATTTTCAAGTTTTAATAATATTTTGCAACTCATTTCCTGTTTCTTAGCTGTCATTCCTTCCAAAAGTAATCTTTGGCAGGTACTAATTTGGGTGATGACCACTTGGTCTACGTTTTGGTGGGTAATTACTGAGTCAGGAGTGAGCAAATTTGATATCCCCTGACAGTCAGTAAGGCAGGCATTTTTACTACCCACTCATTAGAGATTCAGTGGTAGTGAAATGCCCTGAATTTCGTTAGTTCTCCCAGACACAAGAAAAATCTGTCAGTAAGTACCAGAAGTTGCTACTTATGTTTATTTTGTCACATTTACATAGTCCAAAATACATTGGCACTTTGAACAATGACTTTTTTAAGGCGAGGTGCTTTGGTACAGTGGAACTACCAGGAGATCCAAATTCCTATGGCTCCTGAAGCTGGATGTGTGTCCTGCCACAAAGCTCTTCCACAGACATGTTGTTTTACAGCGATAAGTGGATCTCCAAAGATGTGGAGGGCTGATTTGGGCAAATGCTGATAAGTTTCCCAACTGCCGAGTCCCTCCCAAGTGCAGGAGCCAGGTTCAGTGGTTTGCTCTGGCAGCTTTGCCTCGCTCTGGTGATACAAAGCAGCTGCAAATCCCGTTGTGCTGGCCCAGCCAAGCAGCGTTTGTGGTGCCTCGTGTTTCCAGGATAGCCAGAGCACACCAGTGAGTCCTGCCCTCCCAATTGCTTGTGTACATGAAATTGGGCTGGATATCTCCTGAGAAAAGGGGGCCATTCCAGGATTATCAGCACAGCTTGCTTCCCTGCATTGCTTTGGCACTAAACTCTGCTTCCCGTAAGACCCTGTGCAAAAGCGAGCAAAAAGAAAACATACTGTGGGAAGAAATAGCCAGACTTCTTTTCAAATGTCAGAGAGATTCAGATTTATTTTGAGTTTTAGAAGAAATGTGGGAAAGGGATATTTGCCAGATTCTTGGCCTCCCCATCTGGCTTCTATGAACTACCTTTTTATTCCTTCTTTCCTCATAAGTTTCCCCAAATCATGGAGCTCAAGTCCCCACAGCAACTCCCCCAAGAATCAGCTGAAGTAGGTTGAGGATCTAAATAAAACCTGATAGTTGTTTTTGAACCAAGAAGCAGCTGGTACAGTGCCTAGTTTTTCCATTTTGCTTCCAAAATACCTAAAGATATCCAAGTTATTTTGAATGTGATGATGTACCTGAACCAATACTTTGCCTGGAGCACTCAATAAAACCTTCTCTGGCTCCATCACTTTCATCTTATTCCTCAGTGAGCCCTTCTGTGCTTGTAGATCGTTGCTCTCTTGGACTTTTTCCTGACTCCTTGTTCACACTCAGCTCTCCATCCTTTTTGGTTGTCCCTTGGCACATGGAACCAGGCTCCCTCAGCTGTGCTTGTAGGATCATTGCTTTGGTGACAGCATTAAGGAGAGTTTGGGGTGTTTAGTGTGTGGCTCTTTGAGTTTCTTTTGAGCAATATTGATTAAATACATTTAGTCTCTTAATGTGGTTTAAGTACATAGAGTATGTTGTGCAGTCCCTCTACAGAGAGGACAGAAAAGCAGTCCCCAAGAATTCCATCAGAATTCATTAGGGTTTTGATGAATTGCAACTGCTAAGAAATTGTCTCCCAGGACTTGGAAATTAGTCAGTACTGAACAGTACAGATGTCAAATCACCTAAAGAGAATAAACCTGAGAAACACTGTCTGAGGGAACTGTCTGTTCCACAAGTCTGGAGGAAGGGTTTCAAAAGGGAAAGAGAAGGAAAAAGAAAATCCCTTCAAGGAGGGATTGGACATCCCAGAGATAAAGCTTTACTTTCTTGTTCTTCTGAAGTGCTTTCTGAGGGGGTGTGTGCATACAAAATTAGCGGGGAGAATATCGATTTCAGTCTCTGAATTTGATTTCAAGGTTTGGATTGATTCAGTCTAAATACATTGAGTTTGAAAGAGATCCAACTATTTATTTCTAAGTGGCATTTAAAATAAATATTACTCTGTATTAATCTAGTGAATAGTATTGTAAGTGCCACAGTTTATGCTTATTGCACTTATTGAACAGGCTCCAATATCTCATGTAGAATAAATGGTGGAAATAGAAAAAAAATCTTTTGGTTCTTCAAAACTGTATCAATCACTTCCTGCTCTGAGCTTCACATCAATATTGGAGGAAAACCATGCACAAATCTATATTATTGGCAGCATGATTATCTTTCTAATTGTGAAAACTATGTATGTATCCTTTGTTTTCCAGTGGAAAGAAATATCTAAACATCATCCTGTGTGAAGCAGGACAGAGGTGTCACCTGGAAAGCCCAGTTCCAGAGGTTGTTAGAGTAAGTGGTGCTTAGAGTTTAGCAGCAGTCTGTTATATTTCTTTTTTGTTTTAGCCTGTTATTCTGAAGCTTTGAAGGTGTTTGGATGTGTGATTTTACTTTGATTTCTTTCCCCAAGGCAGAGGAATGTCTATTTGCATTCGGGATTTTGCTTTTGAACCTAAAATTGGATTTTGAACCCCAAATTCAATATCATATTTAAAGCACTGAGGTTGCCAATCACAGAAATAATTGCCAAATGTAAAGCTGATCCAGAATTAGGTTTGGATTCTGGCCACTGTAGTATTCCACAAGTTCTTATATATGCTTCAGATCCATTGCTCTTGATGCCACAGGCTTGTTTATACAGCCTTTCATAGGCGGGGAAAAAAAAGAGGCATGAGAAATAAAAACATGTAAAAGGAAGAACAAAGGGAAAACAAAGTGTGGAATAACAACAACAGCAGAATCTCAGTGTTCTTTGTGGACTTGAACACTTGTTTCCCCATTGATACCTGGGAGAGAGGAGTTATCTTGGGTGTAGAGAAAATTGTCTGTCAGGAAAACCTCTGCTAAACACATCCTTTTTGCAGTTTGGAAGTTGGTGTTTTCTCACCATATCTTCCATGCTTCAGCACCTCCTGCTTTAGAGAAGGGAGAGGATTACTTGAGTAAAATGGTATTTCTGACCCTGCCAGAACAACAGAGTCCTGAAGAACTCACTCCTGGAAGGATATTTGGAGTGAAAGAAACATTTTTTGAGGTTCGTTCAACTTGCACTATCATTTAAATCTGGTTACTGCTAATAATGGTGCATATAAGAACGTGATCTCTTCTTGTCATATCTATACAATGCAGAGAGAGAAGGAATCTTAAAAAGCAAGGACATCTATAACACTTCTGCCTTTATTTGGTGTGATACTGTATTTGTTTACTAAACCAAAGAGATGGAAAGGTTTCTCAAACAATACTTTTGTTTAACCCAGTCTCTTAAGTTGTACTGTGAAATTTTAATTTTGTGTATTTAGCTTCCCTACATTTATCTTCACTAGAATAACTCTAGAACAGCTTCCACCATTCTGCTCTAAAAACTCTAATGTCATTATGTCATCCTTTCCCCTTTCCCTCCTTTGTTCCCTTGTACAGTTCAGGGAAGCATTTAAACACTCACTTGATTCCACCAAGTCAATGAGACTCAAACATGTGCTTAAGTGCCTGCTGAATTAGGGCCCTGATTTGCATCATAAATGCATCACCCTCCCTCTGGAGCAGCCTAAGGCTCATCACTGGCAGCTCTTACAAACTGTGCTGCTGGCTCAGGGCTGAGGGGACAGTCAGGCCATGGCAGGTACCGTCTCATCCCACCTGGAGCACAGGCACTGCCAAACCCTGCAGAGGTCCCTCCCTTCTGCTGGCCCAAACCAGGTCCTTCTGGTAAACAGGCAGCTCTTCCCCTGTTTAAACAAGTTACAAGAAGGTTTTTTGAAGCTCTCAGCCAGGTTATGTAACCCATGAAAGTATGAATTATTTAAAAATATTTAACAAGGAAAAAACTAATTATGTAGCTCCTGTCACAATGAGGGCAGGCTTAGAAATGGAATAATCAATATGGGAATGTTAGCTGTAATGCAGTCTGTCAGCTTTTTAACCAACCAAAAAACTTGAGCAAGTCTATAAACAGAATTGACCCTCTCTCTGCTGAATCCTGCTTGTGCCAGCGATATTTTTCTCTCATTATGTTCCATATTAGCAGTTGTCTGTCATGGGGTCTTGGGAAAACTCTTATTAAAGAAACAACTCTTCCTCAGCTGAGAGGCCTTGTCTCCACGTGTAGGAGCTAGAAAGGAACTATTGAAAAACAGGTAGAATTTTAGCCACTTCCCAGAAAGCTCAATTCTGCTTTAGACCCTGAGCAAGTCTTAGGAGGTCCATGAGAACATCTTGTGCTGCTGTGCCTGGTGAAAAATGACACAGAGTTAAGGTGAAGAATGTGATGGATGTTTTGCCTGTGTTCCACCTTTGCACTGCTAGCTATGATTATTTTGGCTATATATTTATATCACTCTGTGTTTGTAAGTGGTATATATCCTGGTTTGGGCTAATCATCTCTAAAGGGGAGTAGATTTTCTCCAAAAGGGTCTGTCAGCAGTAGCTTGGTGGAGCTGGGTATCAACGGCTCCTGGTGCACAGGAGATGGAAGTTTGAACCCTTTCTGCCCAACAGAAACTACTGAAACCCGACTACACCACAGAGTGCAGGAAATTGTTTTCTTATGAGGTGCATATGTTTTAAAAGAAGCAACATTGCCATGTATTTTACATGGGTTATTAAATAACTGTATAAATTTAATGATTCAGATGTTTTGCATTATAACCTGGCATCTCAGGAGGCATGGAAATAGCACAGTAGGAAAATGTCATTGCATACTTCATAGGCAGAGCTGTTAACAAATAGAAATCCTTTTATAACTGTAGAAGAGATCCATCTTTAGTCCCCTGCCTGTCTCAGCCTTCCACTGGTCTTCTGATGTGAATAAACTGTGACTAACATGCAGTGGTAACAAGGCTGTTGGAACTGCCAGAAATCTTTACTTGCTTGAAGAAAAAAAAATCTCTCTACTTTGCAATTATTACCTGTGCACAAAACCTGTTTGGCATTCACCTCAAAGAGCAGAGGGAACAGATCACCATCATCTGATCTCTTGAAAAATGGGTACTTTCTAACCTGGGAAGTTTAAGCACAGATCATCAATATTTCTGTACATAAAGTGCTGGGTGGGTATTGCTCCCCTTGATTTGTTGTTTGTTAGACTAGTTTGGGTTGGTTACAGCATTATACATTGGAGTAACTTTATTTATTGCCACTGTCACAACAAAGCAAAGCTGCTATTATGTTATAACAAACTAAAGCTACATTTCTAAAACATCACATCTACCCAAACTACAGTGCTGTAACACCTAATTTACAGTTTATTCCAATCGTGTGGACACTGGAAACATAAAATAAGGTAAAAAAAAGGATTTCATTGGCTCATCCCAGCAGAAGTCCTTTCTGGTGTGGCTGTTCATCATGCAGGAAGGCAAGCAAAATATATTGTCCATAGTGTTTTTATATGGTAAGTGCACAAACACCCAATATCTGCATATTGCTGCAGTGCTGTCAGGCTGGTTCATCACACACCCTGAGAGCCCTGGCCAGACCAAGGTCTGCTGGAGGCTTTTGTTGTCCTGAGCCAACAGAGAGATGGGGTATAAAGCACTGCAGACAGACATGGTGCCACAAAGGCAGGGACCCAGCAGTTGGGGCACTGACATGGAAATAGAGGGCAGAGCTGAACCCAGCTGAGTTATTTGCTGAACCTCATCAAAGCAGCAGCACAGGAAGTTTGTAGCCAAGTTCTCATTTTCTTACCATGAATCTCAGTGTGGCAGAGCACAGAGCTTGAATTCAACTCCTCCTTGGAAACCCAGGAAGGCTTGGAATGCCATCAGAAGGCTCATTAGTGTTGTCTGTGGCTTAGAACCATTTAGAGTTGGAACCTGATAAACCAATGGCAGAACAGGACCTATGCAAGAACCTGTGGAAAGATTAAATGAGTTCTCAGAGGACATCTGGGAGGTTCTCTCAAGTCTGGTCTTTTTTTCTGGCTAAAAAGCACAGACATTCCAACAGGAAATTAGTAGGTTGTTTAGCTGGGATTTTGGTGGTGACTCTTGGTCCTGGATGTTTCATTTCACCATGGCCTTTCTCCATGCTCCTGCAGCTCAGGCTGATCTTGTAGCACTTGCATTCAGAGGCAGTTGAAAGAGAGATCGTGGGCAGTATCTTGTGCATTTTGATGTGGTAAAATGTTGGTCTGTGTCTGGAAAAGTTGGAAAGGGGAACTTGACAAATAATTTGCAGTTAGTAACTTACTTGATTCCTCTCCCCCCTTTCCCCCCTTTTAACTTTTTGGCAGATAGTTCTGCAGACTCATAAATTTGCTGTAAATAACTCCTAAGAGCAGGAAGCACTACAGCAGTTCTTGAAAAACTCAGAGTAGCAAAAGAATGTGACAAATTCAGTAGCTGAGCCATCAGGATACAGAGAGCAGGTATCAAGCTGTGCCATATGTACAGTCACGGTTGGCTTGGAAAGTCTCCTCTCGTAAAACCAAATTGTTCCACTAGGAAGTAAAGCCAGGAGCCTTTTGCCTACAAAATTAAATTGTTCTTTTTTTCCAAACCAGTTGCAGGAGATTTTTTTGTTTTGTTTAATGAAACACCAGCCAGAATCTCATTTTTCTCCTCCAGCTCCACTTGTCTTTTTCTTCTTGCTTTACCCCTCCCCTGCCCTCCTTCCACCTTGGGGCAAATGGAAAATCTCATCTCCTTTTTAGGCTATTTATCTTTTCCTCTCCAGAACAGTCTCCTCTAACTCTTGCTGTCTTCTGCCAATGTGAAGTTGGACAAGTAAAGAGAAATGGCTGGGGGACATGGAGGGAGGCTTAGGACTTGAGTTGCCTCACAGTGGCAGGTTGTTCACTGACTGGCAGAGTCGAGTCCAGCTGAACCTCACAGGCAAAAGATGGGATTCTTCATTTCCTTGAGTTTGGGCATTTAGATTGATGACTGAACTAAACAGCATCTGAGGAGATGGGCCTGCTTATTGTAAAGCAGCAGAAATTTAAGTCATCCATACATAAAACTTCCTTCCTCTTTGTAAATCTGAACCTCTATCTCAGAGACTAAAATGCCTGAGGGTGGGTCAGATTTTAACATTTTCCCCTCACCATCATTCTCCTGGGCATTGGAGCTTCCAGGTGTGTGGAAGGCAGGGTTGAAAGTTAGGATCTGAAGCTTTGCTTGGTCTTTAGCACAGTGTTTGGATCCCTCAAAAATGGTGAGGATCCCACTGCTTGCTATTATAGAAGAACTGTTTTGCTAATGGCAGAATCTCAGAGCCAATCCTCTAGGGCTCCTGCTGTGCTGCCTGCCAGGTGTCCTTCAGAAGGAACTGAACAATCCTTCCAGCTTCAAGGATAACAAGACAAGGGTTTTCTATGGTTTTCTGCACAGTTCTGCAGTTGGCTTGGGTTGAATAGAGTAATGTAGTCATGGGCTTTGCTGTCTCCTGTAATGTGCCTTACAAAGATCATGTTTTTCCTGGCATGTGCTTTACTTGGAAGACTGTATGTGAAGTGAATTGGATTTAGGTGTGTTCCTCTTAATGTTGGTGCACAGCAACACACACTTCAATTAAAGAGCTTCAATCCTGGGAATTTTGACCCCCAAGCATACCAGCCAGCTTTGAGAGATCTGCCCTTAGGTCAGAGACAAGCTTGGAATATGGATCCGTAAAAAATCAACACAACTATTATTTCCTACTCTTAATATAAGAGAAAAGCAGCAACAACTCAAAAGCCTCATGTGCCATTTGTCCTCAAAGTCTCTGGCCTGAGCCCTGCAGCATATTCCCAATGTAGCTGGTACTACTGCAGCTACAGGGGTTTGAGTAGGTGAGGAGATCCATCCTTCCTGCTGCAGACCAGAGCGAGGGAATCTCTGGCTTTGATATTTTCTTCTCTTGTGTGTCAGCGGCCCCTCCATGTTCGTTCAGGGTGCACTGGAGAACATACTCAAGGGGGCAGCCCTTCACCACACAAAGGTGCCACCTGGGACCGATCTCTGGCCAGCAGCAGGTCTGTGAAGGGGAAACTGGCAGAGGTCAAAGTGGAACATTGTTTTCTCCATGGAAGCTGCTTAACAAGAAGGGAGAGGAGAATCAGGGCCACACACACACAAAAAGAATGGTCTAAGAAAGTGAAAACCAGGTGTGGAGATAGTTTGGTGGAGGTTGGGGTGGATCTGGTCTGAGCACATGAGGGTACAGGCTGGTGTACACAGGCCTTTTTCTGCTCTCCAATGTGTTTAATGGTCTTGCTCACTGAAATGCAGAAGCAGAACCCAGTAAGAAATGTTTTTGCTTTAAGTGGCCTACCATGAGGGAATTCTGACATCCTGATCTGTGCAATTAACCAAATTCCCTGCCTGTGGATGCACTGCCATCCTGTAAATGAGCAGCAAGCCTAATGCTCAGGCTTACCCTGCCCCTCACATGTGGTCAGTCAAATCAATTACCAGCAACCTCCAAACATGCTGCTTGAGATTTCTCTGGCTCCCCACGTTATCCAGGATATTCACTATGTCTTGTAGCAGGCACAGAAAGGAAAAAAAAAGTAGAAATACTCATAATTGCTAAAAGCAAAATTTGCATGTGTTACTGACAGAGTCGGAGCATGGCCTTCAATCATTTTTAACATACAAACTGATACCCACAAACCCCCAAATTCTGTGGGGTTTGAGTGGTGCAATATTGGCTTTTGTGATCCAAGGGGAGAAAACAAGGCAGAGCTACAGCCTGGGCTGTGCAGTAGGGTCTGTGCTCTGCCCCCAGAGGACCTGGCAGGCAGGAGAGAAGCGAGCTGCTGTCCATCTCCCCAGCCTGGCAGCTCCCTTTGTTACTGCCACGGCAATGCTGCTCCTGGTGGAGTGGTGGCTCATTTGTGTTTCCAACAGGCAAATCAAAGTAAAGCCGTTTCCCTCCGCCTTGCTCAGGAAACTCTTTAACATCTCCTATTTAATAATCAGCAGAAACGTAGGGAGATGAAATGTATGAGATGCTCGTGGAACGTCGCTGCCACTTAACAAGTGTCATGTATTTGTGAGTGTGCATGTGTGAGGCAGAAAGGGAGCATATGTATTTCTTGATTCTGCCTTGGCTTTGCTGGTTTTGTGTCACCTCTTACATAAAGTAATAACAAAGTGAACACAACACACATTACGTTCATCTGTATCCCTGAACGAACTGAAGAGAATTATTTATTTCTTCTTCTGTCTGCGTGTGGTCACAACAAAATGACTGGCAACACACAAGGAATACTGAGTGTCCCCCCCTCCCAAAAAAAAGGAAAACAAAAAACAACCAAATAATATATCTACCAAAAAAATATGTAAAATTAGGGAGAAAAATAAAGCTTGTGGGCAGGAAATAGACATCAATTTCTCTGACTGCCACAATAGAAGCTCACACCCAGGATGCCATCTTTTGTTAAGAAGCATCAAATTGTTATGTAATTTAACAGGCTGATTGGCAAGGCAAATTTGAGCTGAAGTAAGGTGTGTGTACGGTTTGTCAGATTCCGGGGATAATCATTTGAAGCTAATCCTTTTACTTTTCACACAGTCGTCTTTACAGAAGTCTTTGCCTTCATGTTTGCATTATCTCGAATTGTTGGGTGGCTACATGTATATTTTTTGCATGTATGTGATAAATTTAATTTATAATTAACCATCCGGATTAAGACATCTAGGCAGGCAGAGAGTCTTCAGATGTTGTTAATTGTTTTCTGTAGGATGTGCTTCTTTTAAAGTTTTAATAATCACCAATTGAGGCTGAAGAGCTTTTTTTCATAGGATTGTTTTTGCAAGACTACAAGTCCAAGGAAGTAGCTGAGCTTTTCAGATATTTAAATGGTGAAAAACACACTCATCCCATTATACACTTCTCAGGAGGCTGTGTTAAAAGATGTTTAGAATCTATGAACTCGTGTATGTTTGCAGTTATTTCAGATATGTAGGACAGAATTATTAACAGAGCTCATGTCTGAGCACTGCTGAAAGCCTCGCTCTTGTTTTAGGTGCTGACATGGGAGCTGAGCCCTTCTTCAAATCTAGAGAATATCAAGCACTTAAAAATATGTCTGTGAGCTCATTTGAAAGTTTGGTCCATGATGAGAAAGCAATGCAAGTAGCAATAATGTGGCACTTAATTAAAAGCCTTTTGAGTATAAAGTGTTCTGAATTTTGATCCTTAAAGGATTGTAGAAAATGTGCTTTTTATTACGGGACAGCGTGGGACATCCACATGTCAGCAGATCTCTTGGAAAAAACTTGGCTACTTCCACAATAAATCACTGCTTAGCATAAGTAAAATCAGTACCAGCCATCCCAGCAATTCTACACCACAGTATTTAATATTCTTTCATTTGAAAATGCAAAGCAGTTGTTTCAGCGTGGAATTTCTGTTCCCAGGGATCCAGTGAATGCTTTGGTGTTTTTTTAGCTCCTTAGATTAGAGGATCTGCTGTCCAGCTAACTCTTCTCTCGTGAGCTCTCGCATGTTGCACCTGGTTGAAGTAAGTGTTGGAGTCTGAGAACACAGTGATGTATCAGATGTGATGTGTTTTCCAGTGCTGACAAAACACTTGCAACTTCCTCGGATGAAACAGTGAGGCTTTTGATGCATTTCCTCTGTGAAACTGCTCCTGTTATTAAAATGTTTTGCACGAGGAAGTAAAAAACAATTTATTTCTTAATTAGAGACAGTGTCAGTGCTTTATGTGTCTCTCAGACACGAGAGCCATGTCTCCAGCACTGTGTGACTCATCCAGTTGACTCTTGCATGGGAGAACTCCCTCCCCCCTGTGCTCGGGGTGGATGTGCCATCTGCATTGCAAGTGAAATCCATATCAGTGTTTCTGTGTGCTTTGTGCTCTGCAGTGAGTCTTTGAAGGGAAAACACGTGTTATTAAGTAATATCAAGATTATTAATATTGTCTGTTTGAACCACATTAGCGTCTGCTCAGTAATCTCTAAATGCTGTTACTTTTCAACAGCGTGCAGTAACAAATTAAAGTGAAACTTAAATTTGTACTTCATAGGATCCCAATTCAGGAGGGGATTTCAGCCCTATTTTCATCATACCTCAGTGTATACCTTGCTGAAACGTGTTATCATCCCCATTAGACAAATGCAGTTGGAATTATTGCTGTTATATGCCACACATCAACACCTGCTTGTTTCCTTTCTTATTAAAAAATGGGATATGCACTGAAACCCGGTCACATTTGAAAGGGTGAAAATAGGTTTGAGAGGCAAATCACAGATTTTGTGGCAGAGCACTGGAACACACCTTCCACAGCATCACTTCATCCAGCAGACCCTGGCATGTATTTTCAACTGAAGACTCTTCACATGTTGAGGCTGCTTTCTTTGACCTAATGGTGATTTTAAATAGATAGATTTAACTAGAGAGGTTTTCTTGCACATGACCTTTAAAAGAGAAAAAGAACAATGTTAGCATTCTACCCAAACCCTGTAGTCTGTCACTTTGTGTACCATATCATTACTGGCAAAATTTAAAGGAAAACTGCACCCATTTCACTCAGCCCAGCAGTAGGAGAGTTCACAGGCTAAGAAGCACTTGTCACCATTTTTTAAATTACAATTGGCATTCCTGAGGAAGCGGCCATTTTACTGAAATATGATCCATCTATTCTATCCATCCATCTATTCTATCCATCCATCTGGCTGGCCAGTGGGGTGGTTGAGAACCACACACACCCCAATGAGGAAGTGCTACCCGAATTATAAAAACAAAAAATTGTCCAAAGATGATGTTCTTGCTTTGTGGGGCCCAGGATGTGGGTGAAGGCACAGACTTGCCCTCAGAAGGAGCGGAGCTGTTGCAGGGTGGATTTGGGCTGGGTCAGGAGCAGTTTGGTATTGGGGGCATTTCTTATGGCTGTGCTTTTCTGTTTCTGAATGTACCCTTTGGTTCAAATCCAGTCATTCCCCAGCCTGTGAGGTTAAGAGAGCAGGTTTTCAGTTGGAAAGAAGTGCTAAACTAGCACAATGATATTTGTGTGATTATGAATGTGGCCTGAAACAGCAACTTGTGAGCAGTCAGGTGCCCCACATCATCTCTACATGTACCCTGCTTACTTGGAGCTAGAAAGCTTCAAACTTTGGGCTTCTCATCTTCTGCTTTTTTTCCTGGTGTTACAGAATCATGGAATCATAGAATGGCCTGGCTTGGAAGGGCCCTTAAAGCTTATCCAGTTCCAACCTCTGTGCCATGGGCAGGAACATCTGCCACTAGACCAGGTTGATCAGAGCCCCATCCAGCCTGGCCTGGAACACTGAACATGTTGCCTGGGATGGGGCAAATACATGTGGACTGTGAACAGCTCAGGGTGCCCTGCTGCTAAACGTGATAAATGTGAAATAAAGGTCTGACCCTTTCATACAGAACTCACAGACTGAGTAAAGGAGTCAGAGAAAAAGTTCATAGGGAAAGGGCACAGCTGCAGGAGTTGCCCAGCCTTGATGTGCTGTTCATGCCCTTTGTCTGTAGGAGACCAGATTGCTGCCTGTTGACCCTCAGCAGTTCATTGTAGTCCATCTCTAGTTCTAGGTTCAGCAAATTGCTAATGAGGTGGTGAGTGCATATCTCACCATGACTGGGGCTGTACCTGCTGCAAAGGGCGGTGACCTCTGGGACAGCTGATGTGGAAGAAGGAATATCAGGCTGCAGACACCATTTGGAAACCCCAGGACAGTACCACCTGGACATAAATCCAAGTAAGCCAGTGGTGGGCTTTGGGCAGTTCTGCTATAAAGGGTGCTGGTGAAAATGAAGGTCGATGTCCACAGTTGTGCATTGGTGCAAACTTCTTTAAGGGCTCTCAGGATTTCCACTTCTGGAAACTGGCTGGGCCATGAAAACTGAAGTGATGTACGGTATCAAGCTGGTGTTGAGGCCCTGATTGTTGGGTTGGAGACGTTGCCATTGAGGAAGCTTAGCCTGCAACTCAGGGCATATGAGTTCATCACTTGTTCAAATTGCTCCAAAGATCCATACAGATTATGTGTAATTAGCCAGGGCTTCATCTGTGCTGAGCTGCACTAACTCTGTTAAAAACAATGACTTGTTGCTGAGGTTCTTGTCCTGATGTGTTTCCTCTCATTGGCTGCCTCTTCCCAAAGCTCGCCGGGCACCAGGTTCTGTCTCTGATCAATTCTCAGAAGATGTGCACTGCTGTCACTGAAATAAGAGATCTTGATTGTAATTAGAAACAGTGAAAAGTACATTGAACTAAGATTTTCAAGCAGCTTTACACATGAACTCCTATATTGTTGAGCCGGCAAAAACTGGTATCATTTTTCTTTAAAGGAAATATTTTACCCCTGAAAACATGAATTCTTTCAAATAATAGGTAAACTGTCCTTGTTGTTCATAAACATCTTATTTATGCGTTTTCACTGTTGTGATAAATTAACTGGGTTTGTTTTATATTTCCCTACAGTTTACTTTAAATAATCCTTCACAGTCTTTCAGCACAAGACCACATAAGCTTCCTTTTTTAATACCCAGAATGCTGAAATAGCATTTTGAGCACAGACTGTAATGCATAACAAGTGTATAATTTCTTATTGAGAATGCTGTGCAAAAACTTGTTTTCCTATCAGCCAGTCTAAATTTTTTGCTTAATTCACTAGAACCCCAGTGTGTCTACAGGGGTAATTTATAATTAGAGCTGCAGCATCAGGAAGCTGGAGAGGCACACATTTATGGACAAGCCTGTTAGGCTTCGCTCCAGATCTGAGCCCCTACACGCCTCCATTTGGCCAACAGCCTTCAAGCTGGGCTTGCACTTTAAAGAGGAACTTTTTTGGAGTAATTTGAAAAAAAAAAAAAAAAGCCAACCCCAAACAAAAAACCAGGAGCAAGCTCCCAAAGCTCTGGAGTTCTTTGCAGATGAGCCAAGAGAGGGTGTGGATGCCTCTGTGTGTGTTTGAAATTATCCATCTGCATTAGCCAGGCTTCTGCACAGTTTGGTGCAGGAGGGGTGTCTTTTATTCTGCTAAGCATCATGCACATTTATGGCACTATATAAATAATAGTAATACAGCAATAATCTAAAGTCATTCCATCAAGGTCTCACACTCCAAAGATCACCCCCATGATTCTGATTTTTAAGAGCGTCACATTGAAGAGGAGAGGAGGGGAAGGAGGAAATAAGAAGCCAGACCCTGCATTTGTGGCTGATTCAGCAGTTGAGGGGGAGCGTGGCTTTGCAAACTACCAGAACTTCTGCACGCTCCCCAGAGTGGCTCCTGATGTTGCTTATTATTTTCTTGTATATGTGTCTACCACAAAACCACAGAAAAGGAAGAGTGGCAGGGAGGAGAGAGAGAAATTAAAGCAACGAGGCATCACTTTGTTACTGCTGAACAAATTTATATTTTATATTTGCGTTCCAAGTCCCACAGACTGCTGAAAGTGGTGTGGAATCTCTGCCGTGGTTTTGGATCAGGCCGGTGTCACCAGGCAGTGCCACTACTGCACTTCCCACTGGTTACTTCCAAGGCAGAAGTTGCCACTGCTGTTGCTATTTGTTTAAAACTAAGGCTCATCTTGTGGATATTTCCAGTCACCCTTTTTTTGCCTTCCACTTCATTTTTCTGCTCCCCTCCCTGCCCAAGTCTCCAGCCCACAAGTGTTTGCACAGGGTTTCTACATTAACATCCATTCAACTTTGGCTCATTAGCTTTACAGGCTTTCACAAGCAGAAGAAGATCTTTGCTGTTGGAATAGCTGTTTCCCTAACTCACCTTCTCTTCCCCATGTCCTTAATTTATCCAGGAGTTTCAAATACCCTTTGTGTCTTTTCCCAATAGGTATTAGATTGTCTCTATTCTGTATAGCATTTATCTACTTCTTCAAAACATTGAATTATTGGCAGGCTAATTTAAGAACTAAATATGGTTACATAAATACATTGCAGAATCGTAGGCTTTTGAAAGCAAGATTTGTTGTCTTCTCTTTAATGTGTAGTTTGTGTTTGACTTGATACATAGACTTAGATTAAAAGACTGTGCATGTGCTGTAGAGGAAAGTCTCTGAGCTTTCAGGATTCCTAATATGGTCCAATTTTGATTCAGGAGACTCAGACTGTATCCCCTCAGTGCTCTTTATTCACCATCAAAAGTAATTCTTCGATTTGCAAGTGGCAACAAGAAAAAAAAAGTTAGCTTCAAAATAATTGGGTGAGGTGCTTTTCAGGAGAATTAATGTAACGAGAGCTGCTAAACTTATTGCACTTAAAAACACAAATAAGAGTGTTGGACAGAAGTTGTCAGTAGGTGGTCTCTTAATATCTCACCAGTTTTGAAGTTATGAAAAGGAGCAAGACTTTTTGAAATCTAGAAAAGAAAGAAAGAAAAGCTGGAAACCGAGTGAAAGAGCAGAGTCGCAGCACCGGTGACCCGAGAAACCTCATTGCTCCACTTATACTGGCACAATGTCATGTTCTCAGCCACTCCATCACCAGCAAGGGGAAAAAAAAAGCTTTTCCTTTCCTTTTAGTCAAAGGCAGTGGGTAAGCAGAGCACGCGGTTCAGAGGGTCATTAAAAAGCATCAAAGGAGGCAGCCTCATGATGGTAATAAGACGGCTGCAAGGAAATAAAGTGGGCATTGATCTGCACTATCGAGTGTGACATTTTAACCGAAGCTAAAAGCCAAGAGCAGATCTAGCCCTCTTATTCATCTGCCTGCCTGTTTTAGTAAATTGTCTTTTTTTTCCTCCAACCAGTGGCCTCAGAGGTCACTTCATATTAGCTGGCTTGTTAATACCGAGGCAATCAATACTTAATCAACAAGTAATGGGATTTTGCAGTCATCCTGTATGATCTTTCAATAAAGCCCCGAATCTATCTCAGCCCATTCAGAGCCTGACTAAAGGTGCACGATTGCTGCAGAGCAGGGATTTGATGGTCTGATGCTCTTAGGCTGATCTGCATCTGATTAAGACACCATGCAGCCACTGTCCTTCACCCTTTTGTTCCTTTATCCCCGTATAATGTAGCATGGCACAGAAATTCGTCATCTTAGCTTTTAGATGCAACAGCAAAGGAATTAATATTTCCTTAGTGCATGATGATCCAGCCTCTTGGTCATGATATGCAACCAAAAAAAAAAAAAACGCAGCAAAGGGGGAGGGAAATTACAGGAGAGACAGTGACAGGTTTCATATATTGCCTCAGAAAACACAGTTCTAACGAATGGGTGCAAAACAGCCTTTTTTATCTCTGCCCTCTCTATCCTCCTCACCAAGAGAGATGTGCTAATGTAACATAGTCACTGGACATGGCTGTGTGAGAACAGGTATTACAGATGATTCACTGGGTCAGGGAGAAGGAGCAAAAACCAAAATGACAGCCTTCTCTGAACATCCCTCTCTTCTCAGACCTTCAGTCCATTGTTGAAAAGGCTTGAGGGCAGCCCTGGTTTAGGCTAATTGTTTTACCCACGCTGATGAAACTTCCCTTCTTCTGCCATTGTTCCCAGAAACTCTGTTTGTGCTAATATTGTCTAACAAGGAATCCTGAACAGATTCAACCAAAAAAACAGACCACAATTTCTGCTCTCCAAAACTAACAACAAATGCTGGGAGAAAGAACAACATTGTACATGAATGTTAGGGAGCTGTGGCAAACTTCTTTGGCTGTTTCCTGCATCCTCGGACTTAAAAAGAAACATTTGTTGAGGAAGGATTTGTCTTTAGAAAGCTGCTGTAAAGGCCACGTGAGGCAGCATTTGCCATGATTATGATGAGAAATAGAAGAGAATTTTACCATCTCCTGTATGTGGTCCCTACACAGGTTTACATACCTGTGACATCTCTGGCTTTAGAGATCTGTGCTACACTGTGCTACTGATAAAAAAAGTATCAGTGGGTCTGTTCAAAGATAGGTTTTGGTGTTGTCAACTGATTTCTGGGTCTCTAGAAAGAGGGAGGTGTAGCACCCCTTTAAAATCTTGCTGGCCTGATTTAGGACCATGCTTGGCCACATTGTGTTAACACATTGTTGGTTGGGGGACATGTAAGAGGGGGTTAAGAGTTAGTGGAAAGGAAGAAAAGCAAAATATAATTATGGGAACAAAGACAAGAGAACAAATGAATAAAATAGTAGTAAAGGGAATGTGAAACAAGGATGATTGCTGACATAAAACATGGAGATCAAACCAATGCAGCTTCAAGGGGGCACCTGGTCTTTGAGTGGCAGGAGTGACATGTGGCTGCTGGTGGCCAGGGCTGTGCTGGGGAGGGTTGCACAATTCCACATTGTGTGTGGAACACGGACCTGGCATTTGTGCCTTTTGTTCACTCCCATTATTGGCAGCTGGGTAGTGCACAGTGTGCATGTGTATGAAAACACGCTCTTCTGACTCACTTTGTGTTGTATTTTTGTGGATATGAATTTCTGGAAACCGAGTCTTGTGTTTCCCATTTTCTGCTCTCCTTGTGGGCTGGGGATTTCACACAACTTCAAGCAATGGCCTTTCTGTCAATTCTGAGTTGCCATTTTCTCCCACCCTATTGAATTTGTTTCACCTACACTACCTGCCCACACAGTGTGCCTGGCAGTGCAGGAGAGGGGTGGGAATGTGTCCTGCCCATCCCATTGAATAAGGCACAGGAGGGAGCTGCCTCAGATGGGAGATGGCCCAGACATCTCCACGGCCGATTGCAAGTGCCACCCCTGGAGCTTAGGAAGTACATCCCAGGTTTGCATCCCAGGTGGCCACTGCAGAGAGGAGAGAAATACAGCAGCTCAGGCACAGCCTGCTCCTGGTGCACACACTGAGGAGGTCTTTTTAAATTACCGCTGGAGTATTTTGGTTGGCACTGGAGTATTTTGGTTGCTGGGGAAAGTAGTTCCCAGTTTCATATCTGGCCAAAGAGGACTCTCTTACTTTGGTATGGAGACACACAGAATATGTAAGGGCTGGGACCTGCCTGGAGGCAGGCAGGAAAGAGCCAGTGACTCCAGGGGTTGCTGGGGTGGGCAGTGGGTGTGTTACCCCTTCAGAAGGTGCAGAGAGCACCTCACACAAAGGGTTGGGTATCCCCAGACACCAAGTGTGTTTGCTCTGGCCACAGCCCCCATTGGACAGAGCATTTTTGCTGTGGATACATGCCAGAAATGCTGTGTCCATGCCTGATGGCTGAGTGCTGAGGGTGTTCCCATTTGAGCAAGCACTGAAAACAGGAGGAGACTGTTTTTGTGGCTGCACAAAAGCCAGGATCAACTTGGGTCAGTGAGTGAACAGTGGCTGAGTGGTGTTAGGCAAAAATCACGATTGGCTCTCACATCAGTCCAATCCTTTAATCAGAATGAATTGAACTCTAATCTACTTCTTGGCAATGAACAAATAGGCAGTGTTGGGTATGGGCGATATTCAGTTTCATGGATCTGTGTGTCTGTGCAGAGTATGGGGGCGCGGGTTAAAATTAGCTGTGTGAGCCCTGTGGGGTTCCATTCACCATGAGGTTTGCAAACTAATCTGTGCTGCTTGATTTGCAGGGGTTGGAAACAACCCAAACCTCGTAGATTTGTTTGAAGGATTTTGTGTGATGTGGGGATAGGAGCTCCATCTGTACTTGCTCCCTTGCATTTTCCCTGAGCTAACCTTCCTGAGATAAGGCAGGAAGATCTTAGGGTTTTGTGGTGAATAGGTGCATTTAAAGCAGACAAAGCTTTTGGCTTCACTGGTTGTCCTAAAAAATGCTGAGTTTCAGGAGATGTATTTCCTTTTAAATGGGATGGTCTTCCTTCTCCTTGTTCTCCTGCACTAGCATTTCTTGTGTTCCACTGCTGTTTCCAAGAAGGATCCTAGGTCACACATTCATTCTTACCTCCTTTCTCTTACTTGCTGATCCCTGTGGAAGAACTGTGGAGACAACTGGTGTATTACTTCTCTTTCTTGAAGCTTCTGTTTCATAGCTTTTATGTTAATTGGAGCTAATTGTCACTTTGAAAGGGACACTGGAACATGTCGCCTTCTGATGACAGAACAGGGGACTGCTTTGTAATGGGAACTGCTTCATCCAGCAGTGGAAGAGAGAGTCAAGGAAGAGTCAACTGAATGATCAAATATAGTGAATACAGCTGCCAGCAATGTGTAATGATTTGTAACATACAATGAGAACTATGAAAACCCTGGCTGTGCCACTTGTTTTGGCCTGCTTTATGTGCAGCTCCTGAAATCACTCTTTATCTTGCACAGGAAGATAAACCTGGTAGTTAAATGCTTATAGTGAAGACAATCATGTCTTTATTTGGCTTAATTCAAACCTTCAAATCCCATGACTGTGTGGTCAGTAATTACTGTGGGCCAGGTTTTCAGAGCAAGGCAAACACATTTCTCTAAAAAACCAGAGACTTTCTCTCTTTTGTAGAGCATCTGGTCAGGGTTTGAAGCAGTAGCCAAGCAGTCTTGGGTGTACTGCCTTCATTGTCTCCCTCTCTGAAGATTGCAATCAGGTGACCCTTGCACATCTCTCTCCTGGGCTGTAGCTCTGCTGCCAGAATCAATAGCAGCTGTAATGACCAAGCACGTGTATGACACCCAACAGTGAGACTGACATGTCCTGCGGAAGGGTGGAAATTAAACCAGGAAAGAGGACAGTAGAGTTGCCCTGCCTCAACAGATGCCTGGTCTGCTCCAATTCCGTGTTGCCATGGCCAAACCATCGCTGTCCTGTTGCAACCCTTGATTTTGCCCCCACAGCCTTCTGGCAGGGGTTTAACTCCTGAGATGTGACTGTGGGAGGAAGCTGAAGGTATTGCTAATGCTATGCAGTGCTGGGGCCTTTAAGCAAAAAAGGGAATAAATTTGCTGTTTTTTAGAGTTGTCCTGGCGCACTGGTTCTGCATCATGGATTTGAGGCTGAATCTCTCCTTCTTCTTTGGCCATACTTGAGTGTTGCAGGTTCAACTCAGAGGATTAGCAATTGCTCTGGACAGTGTTGCTGTTAGCAGGGGGGTTTGAACTCTGAGTGGGAAAGATCAACAAAGTGTCTTGTGTGCATTTTGTAAGCGATGACAGACCACGGTCAGTTACCAGGAGGCTATATTAGGTAGAAATCTTACATGTAGCTTGGAATGGGATAAGGGGAAAAGTGGAGATAGGGAAGAATATGTGACTATTTTAGTCCATCAGCCAGATACCTCTTGGTCAGTTTGTTACAGGGGCTGCCTGGGAAGATCAGCAGCTCCCTGAGCTGTGCTGCAAAACATGCCTGGGCTGAACCGAAACATTCATTCCTGTGCAAGCCAGGCAATCTCACAACCATCAGCTGGGAGCTGCAGCCTGGGCAAGGACCATCCTGTTCCTGTGTTACAGACAAGTCAGTACTAGTCAGTTATGACACCTTTTATCACTTCCATGAAACGGCCTCGTTTTCTGCAGCATCTCCTTCCTTTCCCACTGCTTTGGTTTGAGCTGTGCCTCGCACATAAAGCGAGCTCCTGGAGTCTGCTCGCAGGCTGACCCCTCTGCACCGACACAGGACAATGGCACTGCGACCTGCATTACTCAAATTCCAGCCTTCACGGAGCTGTCATCAGCATGCCTGGAAAATTAATGTCATTAGGCTGTCGCTGGAGGCTTGGCTTGGCTGCTTCCCGCCTGCCGGGCAGAGGAAGCCACGGCAGGGAGCGAATATCGTGGCTGGCTGCTGCAGGGGAGGGACAGGCACTGCCCAGAGCTGGTGGGGTATTTGCCTTCAGGAATTTTGCAAATGGAAATCTTCCCTCTGTTCAGTTGTATGAGCTTTTGTGTGTTTGCAGCACTGTCTTTCAGTGGTTCCTGGGCTCTGTGCTAACTAAGGACTGATTTGTCCACTGTTATTCAGGGTGATGTTGTGACATTTTCCAATTTCATCTGGGCATTATGTTCAACAAGCTGGGTGAGGGTGCAACAGTTCTTCTCCTGTCTTGATTTTAATACGTTTCTTCCACTGTCCTTCCTTGCAACCTTGTTTCTGTTTTAGGGCTTCTTGACATGAAACAAACTTCCACTGTTAAAGCCAGAGAATGGAGCCATGAATGTATTTCTTGTCCTTGACAGCAGTGGCACTCAGCAAACTGAATAACAGTTTAACTATGCAAGGGGACTGAGTGTCCTCACATCAGCCTTTTGCGTAACTTTGGGAGAATGGTTTTATTTGCAGGTAGGTGGAAAAGGTTCCAAGCTTCTCTTCTGAAGTGCTGAGAGAACAGTGTGTGGCTTTCACAGCAAGTCTCACCCTACGAATCAGCAAGGAACAGAAATCTTGCCTGACACGGAGCTTTCAGGGCAAGGACATGTAATGAACAAAACTTCAAAATGGCACAGTCTCCAAGCCAGGCACCTCCTGTGTGATGAAGCAGCTCAGAGGTGTATACAGAATCTGTAAGGCATTGATTGGTATCAGCACACAATAAGTGTGCATATGACACTAACCAACAGACATCCTTTCTGAGTGTTGTTTGTTCATTTGCATTATGAATATCCAGGTCAATAAGACCTGATTCCTAACTCTTCATCTTCCTTTTGAGTATCAATAGATAAAGTCCTGTTCCATATAAATTAATAACGTGAACTAAATAAAGAGAAGAGATTGAGATGCACTGAAAGATACATGAGGAGGCAACTCCTGCTGTGGTACCTTTGGTACATACACACAGACCTGTGCCTTAAACATTCACTGCCCAGCAAGTTACCTCTGAACACAGAGGTAACAAAACAGCTGACAAAACAGCTGTTTTTCTGACTGTTTCTGTCACAAGCACAAAGAGCTCTCTCCTTTTGTTTATTTTATTTATTTATTTAATTTTTAATTGCTAGCCATCCAGGACTCATAGATAACAAAACCAAATCACTTCCAGAATAAACAGCACGAGGGAGCAGTGTTAGAGGGGAAGGCTGTGCAGGGAGATGGATGGGGGGCCCTTTGGAGCAGATGAGGTGTGTTCTCTGAAGGACCCAGCAGAAGAGGAGGAGGCAGAGTTTCTGTGCCAGGAGCGGAGCCGGCCTGGCAGCGCCTGCAGAGCTGTCCAGCTCTGGAAGCTCAGGTGTCTCCAGGCATGCACATGGCAGCTCTTGTTATCTCACAGCAGTGACATCCTGTGCCTTTCACACTTCATTTTTGCTCTCAGGAAAAAAAACCCCACTTCAATATGCAGGGTAAAACCATGCTCATTTATAAGAGGGTCTGTGAAAAAATAACACTTTCTTTACTTACTGCTGCATCTCGTTGCTTTGGTGACTGAGGAAATAGTGTAGCTTTAACTTTGATATCTACAATTCCTTTCTTAAGGGCCTTATTTTTTTTAGGTAACTTCTGCTTGGGCATCTCTTTGTCGTAATGTCTGTAGAAACACTTAATGTTTGCACTGGAAGTTCTTGACTCAAAGGGAATTTTTGATCTATGACAGATCAGGAGCTACTGTTCATGATCTGGTATAGCTGAGAAATGTGGAAAGGACTGAGCAGAGTGTCTGTGTTTATGTTCCAGGGAAGAGGCCCATCTGGACTTGCTCTGCCTTGTGCCTTGCTCTGTAGAGGTCCCTTTGCAAAACAACAACTTTGCTTCCCAATGACAATTCCTTGTGCCCCACTCAGCCAGGCCTGGCAGTGGCTGCCTGCTTGCCAATATTTACCTTGCTTTATTACATTACTGTAAACTTTGGTTGGCTATCAGAGCCAGTTGCTGCCTCTGACAATTTGGAATCTGAAGGGCTCTTATGAAATTAAACACCACCTTTGCGTGCCATCCGAGCCTCTGGACGGGCAAGTGAAAATAAATGTTCCAAAGGTTGTACTTTATATAGCCACAGACTTGACCTCTAAGTGCCTTAAAAGGGCTCACATACTTAAAGGTGCATTACCAGGCCTTACACTAATTCACTGTGATAGCTAAAGTGCTCTGTGTGTACCACAGGAGACCAGAAGCCCTTGAGGATCCTTTAGAGCAGAGCATGTGGGCAGTTAACATTATTCAGCTTGAATTTTGTATATGCAGCCAGTCATGAGTGAAAGTAGGGGTGGACTATTTGCATATTGTTTCAGTATAAAGCTGGAAAAATGCTTCCATATGTGTAAGTCATGTAACTTCATCCTCTGTGTTTCTCAGATGCCTGGAAAACCCTAAATAAGACGAGGCCCCTTTTTTACTTTCCTCATTTTTTCTTTTCTTCTTTTGTCCACTGAGAATTTCTTGGGAGCATTCATCCCTCCCTCTCTTTAAGTTTGCTGGTCTAAGCAGGAATACTTGAGACTGATTTTAATTCTTAACTAGATGGACATGATTTATTAATTCACATTTGAAATAACAATTGCAGTCAGAAGGAATCAGCTGAAAGCCTTAATTACATTGGAAAATATGCTTCAGTGTAGCATGGCCCCATCCAGCTTTCAGAATGCATAATTATAATCATTTTTTAATTTTTATATTTGAAAAATTGTGATGGAGACCAGACTCTGCTGGCTACTCACACTACTTCAAAGCAACGTCTAAATCAGAAGTGAGTCTTTAAATAGATCATTTTCTTACTGGCTTGTTAGTGCCCAACCACATATGTAGACTTATTGTGCAGGGTTTGGCCTCGGTGTTTTGAGTATTATTTTTACATCTGAGCCAACTAGCAGTTTCTGTGCCCAATTCCAAGGAAAAAAAAGATGCTAAACTGTGAATGTGCACTGGCATATGAGCTGAGATTAGGTAATTTGGGATCACTCCATAGAAATCACATATGGGCTTTGGAGACTGGGAATTCATTCCTGTTCAAGCAGTGACCAAATGCGGAATAGGGAAAGCAAGATCAAGGTAATTAAAAAAAAACAACAACCAAAAATAAACCACTGTACCTCCTGAATAGAAAAAAGGCATCACAGAATAAGAATGGAAAAACAAAGCCTTCTTTGCCTTAATCTTGAAAAAACATGACAGTTGAGGGAGGTATTGGCTCACTTGACCCAAATGAGGTAACACATGAGCACTTCCAGCTACGATTGCAATTCCTGTCACCATTCTGTCTCTTCAGGCTTCTGAGTGTTTTCCTTCATTCTCTGTCTGTCTTCACTCCATATTTGTTGTTTTTCTGACCATCTTTTCTCTCCCCATGACCCTCTGGCCCCATTCTGTTATCTGGGTTAGCTCTTCATTAAGTTCTCTATAAAACTGGTACTAGTTAAGGAAAACCACTGTAAAGTGAGTCCATGTGAGACAATCACTTTGTTATGCCCTGACATCCTGAAGGAAATCATTCCCTGAGGACTAGAGAGCTAGACTGGACTACAGAATGTGTTTGTCCATTGTTTGTCCACCTGGATAAGGTGTGGATTGGCTTATGGGAGAACAGGATGACTGACAATATGAAAACCCAGTCCCTCAATACCCTCAGAACAAGGAACCGTGGGATTCTTTGTTGACTCTGCCTGAGCATTTGAGAGTGGCAGGAGCCCTTCCCTTGGCAACTCCCCAGTCTCAGCCCCTCAGGCACAGCAGAGAAGCAAAATGTAATAGGTGGTCAGGTGGGATGCTTAGAAGGTGGATGGAGAGGGTTGGAGTGGAAGAGGAGCAGCTGAAGCAGCTCATAGTTCAGCCTGAGTATGTTTGGACAGGGAGAAAAACCTAATCCAAAACCTCATCTTAATTGGACTGGAGAAGGGAAAAGGAAGATTGTGATACTTACCTGCTCAAGGCCAGAAGAGCAGCTGTGGACTGGTATGGGCTCGACACCATAAAAGCCACGAGGTTGTTTACTCATTCTAAACACAGGTTAAAGCAGCACTCTCAGGTGTTGGAAAGTGCTAAAACTTTTCCCTGGCAAGACAATGCTGGATGAGGTGACCTAAAGAAAGCAAAACTTCCTGAAGAGAAGTCAGCCCATCCCAGAGGCAGAGGGGGCACCTCTGAGCACACAGGCTCTAATTGTCAGTGTAGAAGCAGAAGTAACTTTTTTTTTTCCACTGGGAGATACCAGGCTCCAGATAAGGAGCACAGTTTGCTTACCGGTCTATTTGGAAATAGATTCACAAATGCTGAAAACACATAATTCTTTCTCAGCAAAAGGCTGTTCCCAGGATTTTCCTGAAACAGTAGTCTGTAATCATACACAGGAGTGCAGGAGTAATTGGTTAAAACAGGGGGAAGGAAATATCAGTTTAACCACCCTGTGTCCTTGACTAATGTTAAAAGCTTCTACCTTTTTTCTCCAAACTTGATGAAACTTCATATACCCGTATGTGTGCAGGAATGTACTTCTGAAGTAAAACATGATAAGTGCTCTTTAGAAGTTCATTGTTAAAATACAGAGGAGGATCCTTCTTTTATTCTGAGTCCTTCCTTCAGATGTGCACAAGTCTTCAAATGTTTTTACAGGGAATCACTATGATGGAAAGCTCTTTGTGGTTATAACTTACGTGATGAAATAATTCCACTCATTCTTGAGTCTAAAAGATGGAAATGACACTGTTTATCCATGCTCTTCCTTGGCAGCTTTTGCTCAGTGTAGCATTCACAGTATTGAACCCCAAACCTACATATAACCCAGCTATGGGTGTCTCATTAACTCTTCAGATCTTCCACAAAACTTGTCCCCTTTGCTGTCCTCCCTGGGCCCACTGGGGGCCACCACCCATTGATGCTGAGCCCAGACCATGTACAATTGGCCTTCTTTTTGTGGGGGGCTTACTCAGACCTGAAGTGGTGTCTTGCCAGAGCTGGGAGATACCAGAGAACTTCCCTGACCTCTCTGGGACTGGGAAATGGCCCCATATTAAAAGAGGTTTGTGGATGTTTATAGGAAAAGGCCAGGAGAGAGCTGGCAGGGAAGCTGTGTCTGGTAAATTCACCTCTTGTGTCCCTTTGCCTGACTAGCGATAAATAAGGCGAATGCAAGACTGTACTTGGAAATATCGGAGAAAAGGACCATCTTTCCTGCTCTTGGCATGGCTTCCAACAGTGTTTGCTGCCTGTCAGTGTCAGGGGAGTTACAGTACACGGGTCATCCTTACCCAAAGGGAGCTGAGGAGGGCAGGAGGAAACCCCAGGAACAGTCTGTTTTCTGTCACCGAGAGAGGGGTGTTCTCTGCCCCTGTGAAACATCCCAGGAGCTGGTGTTCAGAAAGGACTGAAGTTGTGTTCCAGCTCTTTGTCCATCCCTTCCCAGCACTAACACTGGTTAAACATGAATGCACATGTATATACTATATATATGCATATATAAAAATATGTACATCCACACCCACAGACTTCATTGTAATGCTCTTGTATGTGACAGTTCATCTGTCTCTTGAGAAAAGCAGGACTAAGCTCTGGGCAAAGTGCAGTTGAAGGAAGAGAATCAAGACTGATCTCCGGAAGGGCCAGGCAGTTCCAGTGAGCTCAGTTGCTTTGGAAATGGAGGATTTTCCAACAGCAGAAAACCTTGTTTCTTTAGGATCTGATTTTATTCTGAATGTTTGAGTACTTAATGAAGGGTAACACCACAACAAGAGCAAAGTAAGAATTGTTGGTGCAAAAAACATCTCCTAATCTGACCCTTAGCATTGATGTTTCTGAGCATTAAGCACCTTTGCATTTACCCTCTTTGCTCCTTGACCATGAAAGTTTATTTTTATTGCCATTTTAATGACAGAAAACTGGGAATCACAGAGACAATATTCAGCCTTTCAAAGCCCTGTTTAAATAACCAGGTATAGGAAGAGGGCAGCATGCCAGGAGAAGAAGGTATTCTGAAAACATTTCTGCAAACATCAAGAGAGAACCAAATGCTTTCTGCTACGCTGGCCCTCCTGGGAAGGACATTTTCTGCAGACCTGGCCTTAATTGGTGCTGAGCACTGGAAAATTCTGGTCCTCTACCCAGCATTTATGGCATTATAGGTCAGCTTGGTGTATCTGTTGCATTAGACTGTCCAGCTCCTGATTCAATCTTTGCCCTGGCTGTACGTTCCCAATTTATTTTGTTTTATTTGTCAGGAGGAAAAAATACTC
>VYZS01105242.1:4270-25848 GCA_013400695.1 Neodrepanis coruscans
CCACACTATTCCTGATCCAGGCCAGGATGCCATTAGTCTTCTTGGCCACCTGGGTACACTGCTCAAGTCCAGTTTCCTGTCAATCAGCACCCTCAGGCCCCTTTCTGCCTGTATGCTCTCCAGCCACTCTGTCCCCAGCCTGTAGCTAGAGGGGGTTGTTGTGGCCAAAATGTAGTACCTGGCACTTGGACTTGTTAAGTCTGCTGCCATTGGATTCTGCCAATCTATCCAGCATGTCAGGGCCTTCCTGCCCTCTAACAGATCAACACTTGTCCCAACTTGGTGCCATCTGCAAACTTACTAATGATGGACTCAGTCCCCTCATCCAGACCATCAATAAAGACATTAAACAGGATTTGGCCCAACACTGATGCCTGGGGGACACTGGCTGCCAGCTGGATGTGGCACCATTCCCCAGCACTCTCCAAGCCATCAGCCAGTTCTCAAACCAGCCCAAAGTTCACCTGTCCAAGCTGTGGGCTGCCAGCTTTTCCAGGAGTTTGCTATGAGGGACAGTGTCAAGGGCTTTGCTGAAGTCCAGGTAGACACATCCCTTGGCCATCCTTTAGGTGCTGTGTGTTTGCACTCAAGGTGATCTATTCCATAGTCTTGCCTAGCACTGAGGTCAGGCAGACAGGCCTGTAATTTCCCAGATCCGCCTTCCAGCCCTTCTTGTGGATGGGCATCACATTTGCCTGCTTCCAGTCATCTGGGCCTCTCCAGTGAGCCAACAGTGGTTAAAAAAGGTGTTGACAGAAGAAACATCATTTAGTCTCCTGTGACTAGAAAAGGAAGCCTGTTTACCTAGTCAGAAAGACAGCTTATAGAGTAACATAATGGCAGTAGTCCAGGTATAAAGACTGAAGATGTCAAAGTACTTTTAATGCATGCATTTTGACAGTACCCCTTTTGTCTACAATGCAATGGCCAAAGTGGAAGTCACTTCAGACACTTTCTCTACTACAAAATAGGAAGTTTTATGCAAACATCAATCTCCATTTTTACTTTAGCATCTTTGTGACACAAAAGGGCATGTATGTGACACATATTTATCATGCAAATTATTCTACAGACAATAGCAATATGGGTCACTTCATGTTGCATCAGCAAAACTATAACCAGCTTCCCCCTCAATTTATCATGGATGAGGCCACAATTGGAGTGTTCTGAATATCCCAGCATAAGAATTAGATTGCCTTACTGAAGTGAGGCCATTGGAGGGCCACCAAACTGTTATGGAGCAGGACTCCTTGCTAAAGGAAGAAAAGCTGAGAGAAGTGGGTTTTTTAGCTTGGATAGAAGTGTAAAGGGGACCTATAATAACCTAACAGGAGGATACAGAGAGGAAAAGAGCAAGGCAGACCCAGATCCCCACTGGAAGCATGGGAGGTGACAGTCACAGCTGCAAAAAATCAAATTCTGGTTAGGTATTAGAGGCGAGGCTAATTAACAGTAACCACAAGGAGGCTGATTGAACACTGAAGCAGAAGTACGTGTGAAATCTTGGTCCTAGGAGATATCAAATTTGATAATGCTCAACCTTGGCTTGGATAAGAAATCAAAGTAGATGATTTTTGGGCATTATTTTCAACAAAATATATTCTGCATATACAAGCTGCATACGTGCAATCAGTAAACAAAAGAGGCATTGTCAATCAATGTACTAGTACATAAATATTTGCCCATCTGTGTGACTTCCCATTATAATCTCACCTCACATGGGTTTCAAGATGTGAATTCTAAATCAAATCAAGACTTTGAATCATTTCAGGCTTGCCTCACATTAAGTATATATATGTTATTCGTCAGACTGCCAAAGCTTGTAAATTCTGTCAAGTCAACACACGATTTAAACAAGGAGTTACGATCTCATCAAGCACCACACATAAGACCTAATAATTAAGATATATTAATCAATTTAGAAATCAAGATCTGGTTCATTTGCCTTATGTTTTCTAGGCACCACGAGTTCCCATTGTGAATTGTTTGAATCTAAACTTAACAAAGCCATCTTCTTAATAGGCAGAAATAATGACACATGTCTGTTCCAGTCTCATGAAAGCAGATCCTTTGGCATTGCAGCTGAAATATTTAATTAACAATAAAAGTGCTACCACCATAGGCCTTTGAAAGAGAATCGTTTTTTTCATTTCAATTCCCAGTTAGTTGGGTAGAGTTCTTTTTAGTTGAGTTTGCCTGGCAGTGCAACAAACCATCGTCATCATAAACTTGTTCTTCACATTTTATATCTACCACTATCCATTCATTCCTATTATAATTATTACCCAGGCTTTTATGAATGACTCACACAGAAGGAACACCAAGCATATGCATTCATTTCTGCAAAGAACTACTTTGTTGGTTGTTGACATAAAATATTTGTGACAACCTGTTAGAAAATTATATTTGCTCAACAAAGTTCACAGAGAAGAGTCTATCAAAATAGCCATCAACACGGATGAAAACCAAACAAAACCAAAACAAAACCCTTATGGAATTCTTTCATATATTCAAGGGATAGAAAACTCTTTCAAGTCTGTAGGTCAAAGGCTACATATAGGGAGCAGCATGTCAGTCAGGCAGATGAAATGGTGCTGAGATTCAGAAAAAGTTTCATGTTTCTCCTCTCTTCTCTACGGATCCCTGGTTGCCTTTTTTTGACAAAGGGATGTAATGGGAGGTGTAGGGGGGTGGTACAGCAACAAAGAAAGGCTATGAAATAGGATTCTGCAGAACAGAACAAAACAAAGGAAATGCTTCCCTGTACCTCAGTTAATCCAGTTGGGACCATGCTGGAACAGCACTTTGGTTACAACAGGTGGTTTTATGGTTTCATACAACTTTTTGCTCTCCCACATAAAATCAGAGTCCAAAACAGTACTCAGCCTAAATTATAGATATGTACAGTTGCTGAACAAGCCTGAGGATGCTTTGACTAGTGTGAGCAGAGAACACCTCTCACTGGATTGCAGTACCTAAGATACATAAAGAATAGAAAGATCACATTAATTCTTGGAAAGGAATGGAACTTTAAACATTTATTACACCTCTTTTATATATTTCCTCTTTTTCTGTTCTTTTTGCCTTTTTGATTCTTTGTCTCAGCTTTTTCTGTATACTGTTAAGAATAATGTACAAACTGAGAGGAATGATGAGCACTCAAACCAGTGGAAAATAAACCCTACATGCTGTCAACTGCCAAATTTTTTTCTTTATCTTTACTCTGTTTTAGTTCATGGTAAAGATGAGTTTTCATGGTCACTTACGTTTACTTTCATTCACTTTTGTGTCTACTAAAGTTCTAAAAAGGCATTATACTCAAAGTCATTTTCCAGCTAACAGATTCCCACCAAAATCTATTAATATTAGACATACAAAGGCATAATCCTTTCTGTATCAGTCCAGAAAAAAAGCTGCATGCTATTTTAAAGATATCTTACCATATCCTGCTAGTATGCTTAATCAAACCTAGCATTCATTAGGAGGAAAAAAAATTAGATTTCTTTTTTCCTTCACTTAGTTACACAGAACATGCAGGCATATAATAACTTGGAAAACCACAATTATTTTGTTCTGATATTTACTTTGACAGCTTATAAATAGCATAGAATTTATTTGCTCTCACACATAAGTTAGGACAAATATACAATTTTCTTTCTCATATAGTACTGATCTGTATCTACTGAGTTTCAGAAGATACACAGATCTAATCTTCATGCCAATAGTTAAAAAAATGACACAGACCACTACTTCAGTGTTACATCAATACTGATATAATAAAGCTATAAAGTCATATCAATACTAATATAGATTTTTTTCCTGAAACCACACGGATTACACTATACTAGAAACTCAAATAAATTGTAGTTCATATTGTCTGAGTTAGTTCCAACGTCACAATCCTACTGGTCGCATATACTGTTCTAAAAATTTATTGAAATCAAAATGGGAAATTGTTTTTACTACATCATAAAACTGCCTTTCATTCTTTTCTGTTTGACAATCATTTTTTCAAGAGAAGATTACACAGCAAATACGCAAGAAATTTCCAAGTATTCTCAGGGTCTATTATAGTGGACCACATAACATCATCTAGTGTCTGTCACAGACCATACCTAAGATAAAAGATTTTTATTAATTTCCTCACTTAAATACATGATCAAATATCAAGTGAAAGGGAAACCTTAAATGCAAGACTTATGTCAACCACTTCTGAAATGGCATTAATGTACACGGTGACACTTTCAAATGGAAGCAAATGTATGTTCATCAAAAAACAAAACAATATCAAGCATAAGTACATAAAAGGAAAGAATAGGTTAAATTTTCCTCTGATTTCTGACGTGCATAAAACATCAGGGAAAAACCTGTGAAATTCAAAGAAACAATGTAAAATCCTTATGAAGCAATGAATGGCTGTTCTCTTCATAGAATCACTAATGAGTCTGAACATCTACATCATAGTAACGGAGCTCTTAATGACCAGTGTTCATTTTTCCCATTTCATGAATGAAAATTAACATTGGATTACATGGTGTTTTAATCGGTACCCACAAAACCCCTCCAATCTTGCACACTCAGGGTGTTTTCTCAGTGCAGTCCCAAACTTCTAAGACCTATTCTAGTAAAGGAATACAGCTGGTAGAAGCTATATTTTTTTAAAAAAAAATCCAATAAAGAACAACAAAAAGAACCTTACCATGTCTAAAGGAAATTCGGTAGCCCAGTATTACATTAAATGAATGGTATATGTCTAATCCCTTGGGGAAGATTTTCAGTTTCATTTAGCCAAAAAAATCTCTACCATGTATGTATTTCAGGAAATACGGGTGAGCACAGAAACATGAATTTAGGGTATAAAACACATTCCAAAATGTTAAGTTCCTAGAGGTTTTTACACAATATACTTAATTGGAGACAATATATACAGCTCTAAGATATACATGGCTACTTGAGCTCTGACACAGAAGTGAACAGAATGGCTTTAAACAGGATTAGTAAATGAAAATGACCTCAAATGCAGTATTTCCCACATACTTTTAGACACCAAAGAAGACAATATAAATTATACAACTCTGTGACTCATATAGCTTGAGTTTATGCTAACCAAATCAAATATTAGAGCTTCCAAAACTCATAGGGTCAACCTGCAAATTAATGAGCAATACAGTGCTATTTAGTACAGTTAAATCACAAGCAAGTAAAAAGAAAAAGGTGAAAATAAAGTTACTAGAAATATTTTAATGGGTTCAGTATAAATTCCTTTGCAACTCAGTAATGCCAAAATAAAATTTCAAAGCTGTTAAATAACATAAACATTAGAATATTTATCCTTTTCTAAACGTATACACGTAAGCAACAAAAACATGATTGCTGTTACTGCAAGAATGGAAGGTAATTTAGAAATCTGGTTCCCATACAGCTCATTTCTATTATGGTCTTAAGAGTAAATTAAAACATTACATGCCTGTTGATAGGGTGCCAGACATTTGCAGATAAATGGTGAGAGATGTTTCAGAAATCCAATGATAAAATATGATAGCTAAATGATTACCCTCCCCAAAGCGCTGAAGTGAGGAAGACCAGAGAAGAAAAATGTTCTGCTGCCATTGCTTTGCCAGCTGAATATTCCACGGTGTAGAGGTTTCTTCTGATGCACTAGAGAAAGACTACGCAAATTGAAAATATGCACAACGTAACTAGTCCTCAGAGCACAGACAGTCTCACTGCACTAATGAAAAGCATAAGTTGTGTTTAAGAGATAATGTAGAATAACAATATAATAATTTCGGATGAAAACACTATACTGAGAAATTCCTTTCATAAGGAAGGGCTAGTGAACTTTAAATAATGTTGCAGTTCCCATGTCTGTTTGCAGTGAGAATAATCCCCATAAGATTTCTGTGAAATGGCAAAAAAAAACCAAAAAAAACAAAAAAAACACCCAAATACAGTTTCTGCTGTTTTGCTACAAGTTGTGAGAGCAAGGATGTGTGCACAGTCTTAATGCATCTGTTTTGCTGTAAAGCTGATTCATGGTCTAGTGTTCCATCACACACTGGTCATCTATATATTGCTTAATCATGCAGAGGATGCCTTTTTTTCTCAAGAGACATGATATTCGCTGTTTGGGCTGCATAAAAGGTATGCATTGAGACATTAGGATAGAGTGATCTTGGGTATAGTCTCATTTGCATCATGCTCAGTGAAACACCAGGAAATCATCGTCACCATCGCAATGATAATGTAGTACAAGGGAATCAGGAGGAGTTGCTGCTCTCGGCTTTGGTTTCAGACAAGGGATTTGATACAAAAAGAGGAGGACTGGGATGAAATATATTCAGTAGCTGTTAGTCCATTTAAAGAGCTAAGGAATGAATTAAAATGCTTTGTTCATCAACTCCTTAAGGGCCTACTAATAAAATACATCTGGGAACATTACAAAGGTAATTTTGTGCAGCTTTAATTATATATTCACCGCTATAACTAGCAGAAATAATAAGAAATTTTCCCTTCTTAAAGATATACCTGGGCCCTATCACATATAGGACAAGATATAGCATCTTGCTTGTTTGTTCTGAGGAACATTAATGATTGAATTTAAAAACACTCTTGAGATACCTTCTGGGAAGAAAAACTGATGGAAGAGGAATGAGTCTGGCAAGGTGACTCACTGGAGGTATCTTCAATGGAGGTCAAATTCGGTCCAATGCAGAGCAGACCGGAATTCCTGCACATCTATGAAGCAGCAGGTTTATCTAAGCTACAAAAAACATACACAACATTCCAGACTTTAAAAATCCTTCCTTCAGACACGAGGAACTCCTGCAGCTCTCAATTCATTAGTTTCATCATAAAGTAAAAAAAAAAAAAAAAAAAAAAAAAAAAAAAAATTGCGCCAATCCATCTTTCCTAATTTGTGAAAATGGTCCCACTGTTGGAATCCATCAAATAATGATTTTTAAAACTCAGATGAGAGAGAAGATTAATAAAATGTTTCTAGTTTGCTTCTGACATATTTGTGGCTAAATTACTTCCTTTACCAAAGTGAATGAGAATCACAAGGTGATGCAGAGACATGGATTGTGTCATTATTTTACTTCAATACACATGTATACTCACTCATCAAAGTGTTTCCTAGGATGATGTCTCATTTTGAGTTCTCTTGTATATCTAATATTTTTAAATCTCTACCAGGAAATCGCCTCCATTTCCAAGGCATGGACATGTCTTTAGCTGAAAAAATACAACAAACTCCAAGGGATTAAAAAAATATTATTTTAATATTTTTTCAAGTATCAGTCATATTAGAAAGACACAAAGAATGGAAATCTCAGGTTTTACCTGTGTGGATACTAAGGCACAATTATGTCTCATCTCGAAGTCATATGAACTTGGGGAAATAATGGAGCAGTGATGGCAATTCTCATATTCACACGCCGCAAGTAAAGATTCACCAGCTGTGACAATTTCTCTGTGGCAATCTTTTTTTTTCTGTTTCTTTTGCTGGTTTGTTTTTTGGGTTGTTTTTTGGTTTGGTTTTTTTTTTGAGACAGCTCAGCTAAGCAAATGAGATCTATAGCATCAAGTACCTGGAATGTAGTATTTTTACAGCAAATTAATTTGAACAATAAAAAAATAATACAAAGAATTATACAGGATTTTTATTCCCTGGAATAGATAGGGATCCTGGCAGTGAATGAGAAATGTTATTGTCTTATTCTCTCCATAAAAACAGAGAAAAACAGTCTCTACCCCTAACAGATCACAGAAAAGAGCAAGGAGATAACATCAAGCATACTCAGCAGATAATACAGATAATAGTAACTTTCTTAAAAACACATTTCGAATGTTTTAAGATGAGATGTGAGAATCCAACAACCTTACTAGTTGCAATAATATACAAGACTGTTAAAAGATAAAATTAGTCAAAGTTTTTCCTTCTTTGTTTAAGACATGTTCAGTTTCTCCTCCACTGTTGATCCTGTTCCTCTCTCACACTGGCCTTACACTTCTGATAAAATGACTATTTCCATCATTATTCTCCTGATGGATTTTCATTGCTAGTGGAAAATGGTTCATGATCTCTGTAAGTCATAACTGACAAATTTCAGTTTACATTACGTTTGCACTTGGAAGTGTGCACAAATCATGTGTGCCTATAGTCTAGATTCCATGGCAGGTAATGAAAATCCAACTGCTTCACCTGAGAGTTATAAAGGCCTCTGCACAGTCCCACAGTGACTGGAAGGAGTCTATCATAGGAGACAGTGACTGTCCCAGTGCTTCCAAGTTTGCCAAGGGTTGTCTTTTTCTCTGTCACCTGGGCCTTACAAGATGGACCACTGTTGTGCGTTAGAAAATAAAACCGTTTCCCCCCCCATTCCTCGCCAGGCACGGGCATGCAGGGACCGCGCCAGGACCGGGGCCGCCCCGCGACCGGGGCCGCTCCGCAACTGCGGGGGCGTGCAGGGGCCACTCCGGTGCTGGGGCCACACCGCAACCGCGGGGCTGCGCCAGGAACGGGGCCCGCCGCGCCCACGGGGGNGATACCAGCACTATTCCCAGAGCATCCTCATCCCAACACGGGCCCTGGGAAGCTTAATTTGTCTGTTCTGTTGCACTTTATTTGTCGGGTTTTGTGTGTGCGCGAAATAAACTGTGATATTTGTGTGTTTTCTTCATTTTGGGGTGTGTCTGTGGATTCTCTTGGAATCTCTTGTCAAAAATCATTAAATTTGTGGTAAAACCACGACAACCATATAGAAGCAGCTCTGCCTTGGTTTGACCAGAAGGACCTGCCATTCAAGACTTAGTACTAGATGACAGAAACTCTCACAGTATCAAACAATTTGTTGTAATCACTGTTCAGCCCGGTTTCCCATAGGCATGTCTTAAGGCTCAGATTTTTCCATTTCCATTCTTCCTTTTTTTTCTTTCAATCATAACTTCCTTTGCCAAATTAATGGAAGTTAATTTTTTATATGTAAATATAGTTTGAGGTGGTTAGAGTGAAGGTCAGATAGCCTACCCTCAGCAGAAATTTTCACTTATTTGATAGTGATGTATAGCAGGTCTGACACCTCAGTCACTGATTCCCATCAGAACCAAGTCACCAGAAAAAACGGATGACTATTGATAATTTTTGGTTTTTGTTTACCCTAAATACAAAGACGAAATCTTTCAGTATCTTCTTTCTTCCACAAGACTCTACAATATTTTTTTTACAAGAACTTCATTGTGTAGTCACTTCCATGGTACTGAAGCTATTCTGATGAATGATAGCTTAAAAATTTGATGACAACATGGAAAAGAAAAATTTTTTTTTCAATTGCACTGTGCATCATGGTAACTATCAAGATACTTTCAGCTTACTATTTTTTTCCTTTCTTTACTTGTAAGCTTTCCTTCCATCTTTTTTAGCCACCACAATTTGAAGTGTTCTAAATAAATGTTACAGCTCTACCAGCAAAACAGCAGGATTTTTGAGAACAAGGAAAATATTTATAGAATTTAATACTTTGCCCTCCATGTTACAATTCTGCTATATTAGAATACCACTGTCATTTATGTTTAATCTAGAAATTACACTAAAATGCAAAACTAATATCAATGCAATTGAGATGGGGAAGACATAAAATATTTAGCTGTGCTAGCAACTGAACCTGTTTAATTTTTTTATCGATGATCTGGATGTGGGGATCAAGTGTCTGCTCAGTCAGTTCTCACAGAAATCCAAATTGTATGGGAGTGTTGATCTCCTGAAGGGCAGGAAGGCTCTGCAAAGGGATCCTGACTGGCTGGATCAATGGGACAAAGACAACTATATTAGGTTCAACAACGTCAAGGTCAGGTCCTGCCCATGATACACAACAGCCCCACGCAGTCCTACAGATTGGGGGCAGAGTGGCTGGAAAAGGACCTGGGAGTTGATAGCAGCTGAACATGAGCTAGAGTGTGCCTAGGTGGCCAAGAAGACCAATGGCACCCTATCTTGGATCAGCAACAGTGTGGCCAGCAGGATTAGAGAAATGATTTTCCCCCAGTACTGGCACTGATGAGGCCACTCCTCAAGTCCTGTGTTCCGTTCTGGACTCCTCACTCTAGGAAGGCATTGAGGTGATGGAGCATGGGCAGAAAAGGGCAACAGAGCTGGGGAAGGTTCTTGAGAACAAGCCATGTGAGAAGGAGTTGAAGGAGCCGGCGGTGTTCAGCCTGGAGAAAAGAAGTCTTAGGGGCAACCTCATGGTGATCTACAACAACCTGAAAGTACATTGTATCCATGTGGGGGGGAACCTCTACTCCCTGGCAACCAGAGACAGGACAAGAGGCCTCAAGCTACACCAAGGGAGGTTCAGGCTGGACATCAGAAATAACTTTTTCACTGAAAAAATTGGAATAGACTGTCCAGGGAGGTGGTGGACTCACCATAGCTCTAAGTGTTCAAGAAATAACTGGACTTGGACACAGCACTCAGTATTATGTTCTAATTGACAAGGTGATGATCAGTCAAAGGTTGGATTCCATGATCTTGGAAGGTCTTTTTCATTTTCTACATGGTTCTACAATTCTATGTTGTTTGCAGCATCTTCTTCTATGACACCTGCTGACAGAACACCATCCTCCAGATAACTCTGCTCTTGCCTCCAATCAATGCCACTTTCTTGTGATTCACTGATTACCTGGCTGTCCATCAAGAGAGGATAACTATACAGCATGTTTCAAGCAATGATAGATTTCTCCAGCAGGAAGAAAGGAGTTTTGGGTTTTGCTTGTATTGCTTTACAACTCATAATAAGTGGGAATATGTTTTCATTTCTCCAATCACATGAGAAACTGTAAAGATGATAACCTCTAGGGCAGCATTCCTCATTTTCTTCCATCTAGTCTTTATATTTCTGCCTGAATATGGGATGCCCAGAGCCAAAATGCATACTTAGAAATATTTCTAGAATCACAAAACACAGATACATCACTCCTACTAAAAGAAGTAGCAGGTATGATATGTTAGACAAGTTGATTTGATCTTTTGGAGATGGTTTAGTATCTAAATTTTTTTTTGCCATATATGAAGAAATGGTGCCAGCAGGTTATTGAAAACTATAGAGAGCTCTGCAGGAAACATTAGGAAAGAACAGGGCAACTAAATGAATACCCAGGGAAAATAGATACTATAAAATTGGATACCTGCTGTATCAGTCTTTGTGGATGATATTGCCAATTTGGAGAACAGTAGATTTCAGGAGTTTTGGTAACCAGAAGTCATATAGAATACTGCTTAAATCTCTATTTTTGCATTGGAAACTACAACACTTTCAAGTATAATAGAAATAACTCTATCTTCCTAGTACCCAACAAAATTGTTGTCTCAGACTGCATTATCTATTTGAATTCACAGCAAAATTGTTGAAACATGAAGCAGTTCAGAAACCATCTGTCGGCTGAGACTGAGGATTAATTGACACGATTTTCTTAACTTATTTTACACTTACACCTCATGCGATAAAACAGTGCATCTGTTGCACTTATTTCCTTACAGAATAAAAATAAAAAGTGATAAAAGCCACATAATATCAAACAGAAATATAAATTAGATGTGAGTTGTATGGGCAAATATAAATACATAGTTTTAGTTTTTCAGTTTCTTTATGTTCAACTTAAAGTGCTAAATAATGTCCTACAATTGTTGAAAACTTAACTTTGACAAACTTTTCTGAACTCTTAAGCTGAAACTTCAGAATTAAAAATTCTGAAATCATAAGTAATAAACAAGACTAATCATAATCATAAACAAGACAAATTTCAAAATTTTGTCTTGTTAATCTTCCTGATGAAAATTTCTTTGCTAATGAAATTTTGAAAAGGGCAAGTGGCAAAAGGTGGAAGTTGGAAAAGCCCCTTTCTACATGTTAGTTTCAAGTTCTTCTAAAAAATGAAAATGAGAGCTCTTTAATCAACAATGTGAAAAGCTAACAATCTCCTGTCAAATGCTGACTTGAAAGAAAACAACAATTACCTAGAAGAATTTTTTTCCCCTAGCTTTTATTTAGTATGTCTGTTGAGTAAATAATATCATATCCCTCTGTCTCCTAGGGAAATGTAATACTGGGATAAGCAGCCACTTTATTTCACAAGAGGTTTCTCCTTGGTTCCAGAAATCTGTTGCAGCACACTGATTGATTTGCACTCAAACATAATTGTTCTGAAAAGCAATGAAACCTTAACTCTCACAAGATACAGACAAAAGCAGTTTCCAAAACCTGCATACTTGACATAAGACAGTCCTGAACTTCAACATGCATAGTAAAAGAAGTATCGTTTGCACAAAATGTAAACAACAAGGATAAATTTAGCAGGGTCAGAAAACCTGGGTGCTACTCAATTTGGATTAATGATGCACAAATAATGAGTTGCACTTAAAACAGCTATGTTGTCAAAACATTGCTCTTTTAATCCCTGATAAATTATGGGGTTTATGAAAACAGATTTTTGGAGATAATTGAAGATTATTCAAACATATGTGGAAAGCAGATTAAGTGTGAATCTAGTGCTGCTAAAGTAAACTGTATGTCTGTCATGAGTCTTTGTACTTCACCATTTCATAAATCTACAGCTTGTTGTGTATACATTTTTATTATAATCCAGTTTTATTTTATGTCTAGACTTTTCATGTTAAAAAAACATCTTACATGAACTCAGTTTTAAGGTCTTTTCAGTGCATCAGATCAGAATGCATTACGTTTTAAAATAAAACAAATAACTTCCAGATTGGAAGTTTTCACCCCTCTCCACCTGTCTTCAGTGGGAAATACAGGAGCACCTTTCTTTAAGGATGTTTATATAGGTCCTCTGTTAGCACAGTTGTATCTTACTTAAAGATGAGTGTTATTTCTTCAGAAAAAAAAAAAAATAGTACAATCATCCTACTGCTTCATTTCTATCCAAGCTACACTAAACACACAAATTTCCAATAATTTACTTAAAAATCCATGTATTATTTCCTTTTTTTTTTAATGAGTGAATGTCTTTTTGTAGTTTATTAACAAAATTTCATGACACAAGGCCAAGAGCAANTAAGAAGTCAAACTGAAGCAGTAAAATACTCTCTTCTTGACATCTCACTCTGTCAACTTTGTGGACAGCCAACGGCATTGCTCAGTTTGTTGCCTTCATTGCCACATCAGCATCATGTAAATCTACTATATGCCAATGAATAAAGACGGAGTATCTGTGAAGATAAACATCCTTGTGTCTGATTCTGAACAGTAATAATAAAGTTGTGGGCAATATGAAAGAGGCAATTGGCAGATCCAATCCTTCTGTGAACCAGAATACAAGTTAAAGGAGATGTGTAAAGGGCTGCTGTACCTTTGAAAGTACAGAATGCAAGTACTATTTAACGGCCTAGCCAAAAGTTCCTCTCATTGTGGGGTGCAAACCAGACACAGTAACACATAGAAAACGAAGCCAAAATAGTCCTTTTCTTTCCTGCTGGGAATTGGGTTTGTTTGCAAGGTAAGTTTATGCAATGAAACACATTCTCGCCTTCAAAAATACAAAGTTTGGTGTATGTTGAATATCCTTTTTCTTCCCTTTGCAACACTATATGGAATCCCCATGGAGGAAAAAAAAAATCTAGATCAGTGCAATAACTACTACTATTTCAGACAACATCTGGTATAATGTTCTCCAGCAATAAAAGGTGGATTGATTCACTGATTGGGAAAACTGCAGTTTCAAAACTTACATGTCCATTATTTTGCTGGATTTTGCATCTGCAGGTTTCACCTTTGGGATACTTAGGGAGTAAGGGAAAGACCACAGCTGTGATCCATATTCTCCACAGAACAGTCTAAATAATTTATCATTATGCAGTGACGGAGTTACACTCGACATATTCTCTGGATCTACAAAAGTCTGCACATACATTTTTTATGGGAGCATTTCTCTTGCATTTACATTCATAAATCCAGCCCACTATTACCAAAATCAGGCAAACACTTAAAAAAATACAGAAATATTCACCTAAGGGAAAGTAAGTCAAGCATTCCTCTCTGCGCTAATACTGCATTTTGATGCTTACTTTCTACAAATCTTAAAACTAATCTTTTGCAATATTATAAAACTAATATTACAAAACTAATATGTTGCAATTAAATATTTGCAAGTGTTGCAAATTTGATGAACATATTTGAATAGTCTCCACATGTTGCCTTGTGTGCAAATCAGTGCCTCCAGATTTTTCCAATTTTTTAAAACCTGAGCAGTACCCAGTTTCATTGTCCATTAGTGTCTCCCAGCATTTGGAACCACCACTTTCTTAGATTTAATTAAATCCCTTGTGCTTAACAGCCCCTCCTGAGTTCCTCGGCAGAACCACCCCAGGGCAGCTGCTTCTCCAAAGCAGAGGAGAAATTTAAACCTTCAGCAGTAGCAGAGCAGCTGAATTCCTGTGAGTAGAAGAGTCAGAGCAGTAGGAACTATTGCACTGGGCAATGAGGTACCTGTGGGAAATTTTTAGGAGATGCCTGAGCTCTCTCTCCTCTTAAGCTCTTTCCTACCCCTTGGTCCCCTATGTTTTTTCAGCACACTGATACAGTCCACTTCTTACCTTTCTTCTCTGGGTACAAATGAAAATTTCATAATTTTCTGAACACATATTTCTACGATACAAGAAGTCATGCAATTTCACTGAGATTTGTGTCAGGCTTCTTTTAAGTTATAAAATCTTTGTCACCCCAGAATAACTGTATCTTTGTTAGGATATCTGCACTGATCTAAACTATTACTGTAGCAAGACTGGCCCTTCCTTTTTCAGACAGGCAGAAAGGCCACAAAAATCTCAAATTATAAAATACAATTACTGGAAGATGTGGGATTTTGAATTTTGTGACCACAGTGATGTTTTTAGAATGTATTTGTATATTCTTTTGTGGCTGGGGTGAATTTATTTATTAAGTAGCTAGATAAGCTTCTTATAGTGAGTGATATATACTAGAGAATGTGTGTGTATTGCACTCAAAGAACATAGGAAGCCTGAAGCACCTGAGCTGTCTGAGACTGTAGGATCACAGATTAGCAGTTCCTTCACAGTGGTGTTGCTCTCAAACCTTACTGAAAAGCAACATCGAAAAGGTCTTCTCGAGTAAAAGAAAACTGAGATTGTTTTCCCCAGATTAACAAATCACAGCAGGCTTGTCTAATACAGCAGTAAAATTACGCCAGGAGGCAAAGGGTAAACTAGAATTTTAGAAGGATAAACTAGAAGTTTCTTTCTAGTTCTGCTCTGTGATTAGTTATATTATGTACTCCAACTGAAGCTTTCTAAGCCTGAAAAAAATTTATTTTTTACCAAAATATATTTGTAGTGTGTAGAAAAGTTTTTTTCAGTATCTTTCCTAAAATTTTATCTGCAAAATTGTGCAGTTTAAGTAGCCAGTTAATTTTTAATTTGAATGCTCAGGTGTTTACTAGCAGAATTTTTTTTCGGTTTTGCAAGTAACAAATTCTACTTTCATGTTTTTATCCAATGGGGCTTTCAAAGCTTCCTAAACTTTTGCTTCTTGTGCCTATGGTCCCTCTAAAGATTCGAGGGATGGGGGAAGAATGGCATCATGCTGCCAGTATTTGTTCTTAATGTATCTTCTGGGCACTTCGAAAACAATTACTTTGTTCTCAGTCCGTGCATGATCCAATATGACAGGCTGAAAGGAAGGATAAAGCACCTGGGAGCAGGAGGAAAGATGAATAATGTTATGCTTTCAGTGACAAGTACCTACATTCTGCCCATCCTTGCCTCAGGTGCCTCTCACTATAGTTGCAGCTCAGCCTTTCACAGCTGATCTTCTGTGCCCCACTCTTCAGTGAGCCCTTCACTCGTGTAAAGCTATTATTTTTCCTCAGGTCTCTATATTACATTTAAACTTTCACTCAACCATACACATACACTCAATCAACAAGTAGAAACAGCCACTCCACACATCTACAGTAGATTATTTTGTCTTTTGGTGGGGTTGCCACAAATAATTTTTTTTTATTGCCTCCTTTCTCAATTCTTATCTTCTGAATCTCCTCCTGCAACTCAAGGAAATGGACAGGGTACAAGTCCCAAACATGCACTTATGCTGTTCTTTCTCCCCATAGGCCAAGGATACCTCAAGGCTGTGCCTTATTTTTATCGGTGTCCTTAATCATGACAGAAGTGCTGTGTGTATAATAAATGGAGTTTTTAAAAAAATTTAAAATCCTACAGATATTAAACTCAAATATCTCGTCCTCTCTTGTTTTTCCCTTTCCTCATACCCTTTCTTTACCTTCCCTGCTCTTTTCACAGGCTGACAGGAAGTACTTTTGGGGGGACATATTAGCACAGCATTTTTCTGATAAAGTCAGCAGCTTTGTCTCCAGTTACTTAATATTTTTTTTAATAAGCCATATTTCATGCTGATGGCATAACCGGAAGGTCAAATTCTTCAATCCTAAAAATACAGTCATGTTCTGTGGCATAAAACTTAAATAATCATCAATACATCAGTACAGAGAGGAGTTGGTACTGTGTAGTGTTTTGTCTCCTCTTTACTTGGGTTTATAATTTTCAACAGGGTGGAGGGACTTGGTTAATTGGACTCCTGAGATTTTCTGAAAATAAGCACATGAAAAAAATGGGTAATCACAGATATAGCTGTGTCTCAGACATTTCCAAAAACGGTACTATTTTAATTTCTAATAGAGAGACAGATCAACCCTGCATTATGGTTTCTTGGTTGGGATATGTCTATGTAACAAATTGCAGTGGCAGGGCAGGTTCCTCCTGCTAGGCCTAAGGATGCCAGCTGGAGGCTGGCAGTGGGTCAGCTGCATTAGCCGGGGTTTGTATGGGCTAACGAGCTGCTCCCAGGGACAGGCTCTACATGCCAAAGCAAGGCACTGCATTAATGTAAGGCAGTGGCTCCCAGACTCCCACTGAGGTCATTCAGGATATCATTGTGGGGCACTGCACTACACTAAGTTGATGTATCTAAGTGGTTCTGCCATTTGGTCTCCTTATGCTTTGGAGAGAAAATAATACATGAAAGGCAGACACCCAGTACACAGCAAACTGCAATGTGTCAGTCCAAGCCCACACTCCACCTGCACTTTATGATAGAGGCACGATAAAAAGAGCACGAGTGCACCAGCTACCACAGAGCCACCAGCATTTTACACTTACAGCACACAGCTGGGATTTGGTTACATATGTTTCTACAAACAGAATAATCCAGTGATTAAAAGTCATGCTTGAAACTTTACTGTCTTTTCTTCACAGAGAAGCAATTTGTTTACAAGCGTTCAATAAGAATACACACATGTTCAAATATATTGGAGACATTACAATTCTCTGCTGCTGTATTAAAGAAAAAAAAGAGGCAACTGAGGTCCAGCCTTCCTTGCACTTACATTAGTAGTGCTGACACATCAGCCTTTTCAGTAGGAGAGACTGCAAAATTTTAGGGAGCTATTCAACCAATAGGAAAAAAAATGTTAGAAAAGACTAAAAAGTAAAATATACTTAAGAGACAGAAAGCATCCATCAACATGAACTATGACATATCTACTATGCTATATAAAGTGATATTTTTAAGATTTTGAAGAGTCACCACATTTTGAATACCTTAATTTGAAAATTTAAAGAGCATTTTTTTATTTCTTTTTTTTCTTCATTAAATTGGCATCTTTGTCCTGTAGGAGTTACCAAATTTTAATCCACAATTTAGAGCTGAAATACACATAAAATCAAAATTCAAGTGTATCTTTGTAAGTCACCAGCAGTATACTGTGTGGACTTAAGGAGCACTTCTACTTATCTGACTCATACAGATAAGTATCTTCTCCCTGTGACAAATTCAAGTTTAAAATCTCACATTTGCAGCTCATCCATGATGCTCTGATGGGGGAAAAATAAAGCATGGATTAAGAACACACAGAAAAATCATTATACAGATGTGTCTACACCTTATAGCTATCTCCGCAGAATAACAGAATACACTGAGTTGGAAGGGACTAACAAGGATCATCGAGCCTAATCTTCAGCCCTGCACAGGACCATCCCCAAGAGTCACTTTATGTTCCAGAGGGTATCATCTAAATACTCCTTGAACCCTGTCAGCCTTGGTGCTGTTACCACTCCCCCATGGAAACCTCTTCCACCACCCAACCACACTCTAGGTGAAGAACAATTTTCTAACGTCCAGCCTAAACCTCTCCTGATACAACTTCAGGCCACTCCCTCAGGTCCTTTGGCTGGTCACCAGAGACGAAGAGATCATTGTCTAGTTCTCTTCTTCCCCTCACATGGAAGTTGTGATTGCAATGGGGTCTCCCTTTCAGTCTTCTCTTCAGTGCAGAACCACAAACAATCAGTTTCACTGGAAGAAGTGATGTACCTATGCAAACCTTATTTAAAATCTGTTTCTGAACTTGTAATAAAATAATAAGCCAAGTGAGCTTATGTTTCTTAATTTTTACAAGCATTTCAGAGATCTGGAATTTGTGTCTAACATTTTCTGTTGTGAAGTTGTGTCATTCATAAGGACCTAGGATTACGATACAGTCCAGAAAAATGTTTTACTTATTTATGCTTCTGTTGGTTAGTCAGGGTAAATGGTCTATAAAAATAAATTTGCTCAGTCAAAAATATTTGGGGACTCTTAGCTGGCATCTTCTGGCAGTGCTAAGTAAATAGCAAGCATGTCTTGCCATAACATTATCTTCACCATTGTATATTGCAGTTGTAAGTGTTTCCTGGAAGCTGCTGTAGTCTAAATAAAGGCTAAATAAAGATCTAGGGTTTCACGATTATTATTTCTGCTGCTAACACACCAAATTAAAAATGAAAACAAGTAGACATAAAAGAACTATGTGAGACGTAGAAATCAATGCCAGCATTAAGTTAATTTCCTCAAAACTGCGTTTCATTTCTTAAACAGAGGCAGATAAAACCAAAAACATTACCTGAGCACAATTCAGTGCCAACTGGGGACAAGGGTGCTGTAAATCACAGCCAAGTACTTTCTCATGTTACAACTGGCTCTAGTTCTGATCTATCGATGTGTAGAGACCTTCAGTGGAGTCCACAGGCATTTTGCAACCTCACTGTACTTGAGGCTTGCTAGGAAGATCCTTGCTGATGCTGAAGCCTATGACAGCAGGAAATTCTACAAGAGACATTGAGAAATACAGCCCCGTATGTTGAGTTTCCCTGTCATTATTTTCAAATTTGCATGCACATCTACATTACTATATACATTTTACTCTCTTTTCTAAATGCAAGCTAGAAAGCTTATGAAAGATTTACATAAAGTTCTGTGAATTATAGTTAATTTACAGATGGGTTCAATTCCTTTTAACAGTAAAGATGACAAGAAGCATCAAGGACACCATTATTCCCATTGCAATAGAATTCTTCAACCATAGAAAAAATTCCACAGCTTAACCTTTCGTGTGCAAAGGGTCCCATTAGAAGAATAAGCTAATAGCATCTGATTCTCATTTAAATGAGTCATCCAGTTATGCCATTAACATCAAAGAACAGAATGGGCTAGGACTTGAGGATAATCTTGGACCTTGGATATGCTCTAAAAGTATCTAAAATCTTATGAACTGTAAACAGAGATGAGAGATTTATTTTGTGTTCAGAAGAGCATAACACAACTGCCCTTATATGTAGCTATGAAGAGTTCTTCCTTGCTCCAGTTTCTGAATTGGAAGTGGCAACATTCATTACAAAAATAGGCAAAGAGGATAGAAGGGAATAAACTTTGCTGTTTATGCTCTGCATCAAGCAATATGTTTTTTTATATTCTCACAGTAAACATGCATACAAACAAAACAAAAAGAAGACTGAAAAGCAATGCAATTGAATTAACTACTTGCCTACAGGAAAGCACAAGTCTTTGACAACTAAGGATCCCCAGATCTGTAGCCCACAAAGGAGCACAGTTCATATTAAAGCAAATGAGTGCAGTGTCACTGTGAGAACCAAAAGACTGAAATATAAAAAGGGGAAAACAAACTAACAAACAAAACAGCAACAACAAAATTAGCACACTTTCATGCTATTTTGAATGCAGAGAGTAAAATCTTACTGCTACTATTTGAGGCTCCCAAAGACCGATGGGCAAATGCAAGATGCTGTAGCTGAGCATGAAACAGACCAAAAGTTTTGCACCAATTTTGCATCAAACAGCTATCCAGTTTAGATTTCTGTGCTTCCAACTTCTTAGAACATGTGGGAACAGTACCTGGATAATCACTGCATTCCTAACCTGGCAGGAAAGGAAGGGCAAACTCCCTGTGATTGACTGACACTTAGCCTTGTTCAGGGAAACTAATTTGATCACCAACCTTGTCCCCCATGAGAAAAAGGAGCAAATGCAAAAATCTGATTCTGGCTGCAAACAACAGGTAATTCCTGCATTTAACACCTCAGTATAGCAAATTTTGCATCTACAATTGTATTAAGAAAAAGCGACTGTATTACTTATGGTAATCTTGTTTCACCATTTTAAGTGACATGTAGTTTGTGTGGGTGCTTGTAGCTCTGCATACTTGTATGCAAACAAATGAAAGAAAAGACTGAATGCCTGCCAAACCAAAAAGGAAATAAACAGCAGGGAATTAAATGGGGTTTTTCAGACTTCTAAGAAACAATTACAAGGAAGAGTAAGACCCAAAAGCACAGGAAAGCATTTAGCAGTAACTGATGGTCCTTAAGACCTGGATCATGCTAAAGAATCTATTCAGGTGTATCCAACCTTAGTGTATTATTGTAAATTCATAGATTTTTAAGGCCAGGAGAGATCATTAGTTATGATTATCCCTTTTCATCTACTACAGGCTATAAAGAATTTCTGCCAATGAGGCCTGAATAAAACTTGACACTTAATGAAGCAGGAGAACATCTTTTAGGGCACAGCCAATTTTCACGTAAAACCTTTAGTCCTGCTTATTTTTGGGAAAACTATGCCAGCTGTGTATACTTTTGTGCACCTCATAACTATACTCATCACAGGACTATTAGAAGAAATTGTGTCCCATGCATAGCATCTGAAGAGAAATAGAAAGCTTAGATCAGATTTCAGCAGTGGTCAGGGTCTCTTCAGTGGCATAAATTTTATCCAGCTCCAGTGCATATCCACATTAAAAACAGTAATCCACACGGAAGTCAGCAATGACTTCCATTAGATGTTGAAGGGTTTTATTCACATACAAGCATAAGAATTCAAAATGAAACAAAAAAAATGTTTAACATGAAAGATAGAAGCAACTAATGCTCTAAGTCAGGCACAGGAAGAAACAGTAAATGGAAAAGTACTGTGTAATGAGCAGCCCATCTGAGACTGTATCACAATTTGGTGCTTCTGTTTCTGGGTCTGATATTCTCTTACCCACAGCCCTTTTTCCTGCATGTCCTTTCTAGGTTCTCTGGTCTAGATTCTCACCAATTTAGAAACCATCTGTTTGTCCATCAGCCTCCTCTTTCATTAGCAGAAGAGTGGAGACGGATTTATCACACAGATGTTGGTCAAGCTTGTGTGTTG
>VYZS01105258.1:14513-28848 GCA_013400695.1 Neodrepanis coruscans
CAGCCCGGCCCCGCGGCGCCATATGGTTGCGGGGCGGCCCCAGCACCGGAGCAGCCCCCACGTGCTCCTGCGGTCGTGGGGCGGCCCCGGTCCCAGCACGGCCCCACGGGCGCAGTGCGGCCCCGGTCCCGGCACGGCCCCCATGTGCCCATGCCCAGCAGGGAATGGGGGGGGGAACAGTTTTATTTTCTAACCCACAACAATTGTCTTGTTCCCCTCAGATCAGAAAAGCCAGCTTTGCACTGAAAAAAACAGAAAGTGCAATCCTTTCTGGGTAGGGTGGACTCTCACCACTTAAGGCCATAAGCAGGTGAGACAGTAGCAGAATTTGCTGTGCTGTACCCAGATGGTAACAGGTAGAGGAGATCTGTGCTGGCAGATCATCAGAAGCTCTGTCTTTGGGACAGGCACCATGTCCTCGGAAATGGACTGGCTGGGCTACCTGTAGAGGCTGGACACTGGGAGCCACACATGGGATTTCTGTTCTTCTGCCACCTTGAAAATGCTGCAATTGCCTGTGATTCTGCTTATCATCCAAAGTTTTCCCACCTTGCCTTTCTGCCCCAGTTTTTTATGATTTTCTCTTCCTAGAGAGATCACCCCAAGTGACTGAGAATAAGATTCGGGGACTGTCCTGCTTTCTATTCAATGTTCATCTAGACTGACCTGCTTCTCAAGTGCTTTCTCTTTCTCCCCTTACGAAGCCCCACTCCTGCAGCAATTCCTGATGTTCTCTGGGCAGGGTGCTGGGAAGAGACGGAAATGAGCATTTGCAAACACTTTGAACTGTCTCCTGAACAAACGGAAGAAAACTAAAGGATCCCCAGACTGCAGGGATTATTGATTTTATAGCTATTTCAACAGCTCCATCAGCAGTGGCATGTAAAAAGAGCTCATCATTTATAAATTGATTCTTCCAGGGATCAAAGGCCTGCCAGGGCAACAATTAGTTCTGGTAATTTATCAGTTGCTTGAACTTGTCAGGTGGAGAGAGAAGGGTAGTTCTGCATCAGCTCCCCTGCAAAGTTGTGACTGTAGCCAGGGCCAGGTAAGATGTGCATGTCACTCATTTTCTAATATTTCATGTCGTCCAATGTTTCGTCAGTCTTTCCGACACCTGATCCAATCTGGTTAGGCAGTCAGGTGAAAAGGAGGCATCTCTTAACACACTAATGTCACCCCAGCCACAGGTTCTTTGTCTCCTAACAATGTCTCTGTCAAATCCCTGCTGAGCAGCTAAACAAATTGGAATGCAGCAAAAAGAAGAAAAAAAAAGAAAAAAAGAAAAAAAGAAAAGAAAAAAACCCCAACCAAAACCTGTCATCTCTTTTTAATTGGCCTATAAACCATTCAGAGCTTCCTAACTGTGCTGATTAGAGAGGGAAAACTGAGGGCAAATATACTCGCTACTTCATAGTGAAAAAAACTCCATGTAAAGAACATGAGCTGATTCAACAGACAAGAAGCCTGGGCAAAAGCAGCTATTCTTCATAGCAGTACCTGGGAAGCGTGCTAAGAACAGCTGCACCTTTTGCAAAGCATTTTTGCAAGGGCACCTAGAGAATTTTGTTATATTGATCAGATTAAGTGGGTTTTAAAGAAACCCAGACATTGAGGCAAAGAGCCCCTTGATTCTGGAGTTTTCCAACACTGGGAAATAGATACAAAATATGTTGTACAGCACTGAAAAGACCTTCATTGCAATACAATTGCAATGCCCTACATTGCCCGGGCACATGATTCATGCTTACAAATGCACATGCAGGGTTGATAAATGCCTCAAATTTCCCCTGATGTACCTGATGACACACTTACTTTGCAGTACCTGATAAGGTGTTTATACAACTACATTTTTATAAGAAGAATATCTTATTTCCTATGTGGCTGGACTCAATTTTGCACTTTCCTATGCTGACAGTTTCATTTTGTAACTTATTTTCAAACCCACAGGTTTAATTAGTTTTTAATGTAGGCCATCAAAAAGATTTCAGTGGAATTGCTAACTGTTCCAGGAATTTCACACATGCAGGTTGTCATAAAGCACATAGGAATTTGCATGATTAATCACATTTCGTGGTTCTTCCAGTGTTCGTGGATCACAGGCTGAAAAAACAGCTACTATCACAGTGTCATGCAGAAGCAGCTCATATGAGTTGAATTTGGTCACAAGGACAGCACAGAAATTCTGTGTAAAAAGAAAAATAAAGGAAAGTCTGTAGTTTGCCTAGAAAGTTGGCCCCAGTACATGTTTAGACATTTATAGAAATGTCTGTGGAGAAAAATAATTGCTCTGCAGAAAGTGGTTAGTTCAAAGAATAAATTTTTACTGTATAGTGATATCCAGCCAGCTTTCTGACTTGCCTAAAGGGTCAACACCAGAACCAGCAATCTATAATCTATTGCCAATTCAGCTCAAAGGATGGCACTCATGAACATTTTGCTTTTCATCCAGGTGAAAGACGTCCTTGTGCTTATGAATGAAGCAGACTCAGGGTGAAGTAAAATTAAATTAACAGCTTTAATGCACATTTGGAAGCCACTGAAAAGCACATAGCTGCAAAATGCCCAGCTGGATGTGTACCGAGAATGACACAATGGTTAGCAGAGACCCACAAGGAAAAACAGCAGGCCAAGTCCTCAGGAAAAGCTGTAAGATTTTAGAAAGATAGGGGAGTAACATTTCTAGGAAAATTAAGGAATTCTTATGAATTTTTGGAAGAAAACCGGACCTTTGGTGAGATGTCTGTGGGTTTCACTGTTGTTGGCTATTGCTGCATGATTGATTCGCCATAAAACCTCTGGGCTGTTGAAATCAGTGGTGTTTCTCCAAGCTCACCTGAATAATGCCTGTTTAATTCATCCATAGGGATGCTGAGATGACTGGAGAAGCCTCCTAGCTGAGATACTTTCTCAGAAAAATCTGCTATAAGGTACTGAAAAAACCTGTTGGGTCATTTTTAAGATGATACCTGTGGAAAGAGCAGCTGCCATCACAAAGCTGCCCACGTGGCAGGTTACCCAGGGCAAACCTGCAGCCACATGGGAAAGATGGTTTACATTTTCAGGCTTGTGACTTGTAGTCAGCCTGTTTCCCATCCCCCAAAGAGCATGCTGGCAGCAGCATAGAGCATGGCAGGCTCTGTGCAGCCCAGCTAGGATCACTTTTCAGCAGCACGGGGTCTTTGATCCCTGCTTGCCTTGTCGCATAATTAAATCAATTGCTTGATGGATGTGCTGGGCAGTCCTTGTGTGTGGAAAAAGAGTCTCTTTTGAGGTCAGATGAGAGGTACAGTCATAAGGGCAAAACTCAGGGCATTTTCAAGACACCTCTCCAGCATATAATATCATCGTTCTTGTTCTGCGCTTGTTTATGCTATTTAAAGGGAATCCTCCCACAGTGAAATACACACCTTAAATGAAAGGCCTACACATTTCTGATTAGAATACATGTGCCCTTTGTCCAGTTTTTCTGTCCATTTTAGTTAGTTGTCAAGTTTGTGAGTATCACTGCTTTATACTCCTGTTAGAAATAAGAGAAGATCAATATAAGAAGTAAAAGAAAAAGAGTTCTCTTGCAACAATAGGACTGAAAGACAGAAAGATGGCAAAAGGAGAAGCTCAGGTCCATCAAAAGATTCAGTGCATGTGGCTACCTTTGCACAAGAATACTTTAGACCATTGGCTTTTTTCATGATGGACATTTCACCAAGTCCTCAGTTGAATTGTGTTTGTGAAAATAGATGGAGAAAGCAGAGGAAAATGTAAATCCAATATGTATGACCAAAATACAATGCTACTTTCCTCTTGCCAGACTGGAAGGTGGATCTGTTTCTAGTGACTGGCACATAACATACATTTTTTCCTTTAGCTAGAAAAAAAGTTAGTTTTAAGGTTGTTTGGTTTTTCTTTAAAATTTTATTTCCTTGGAGAGAAAAACACAACAAAAAGAGTATAGGCTTGAATTACAGTTGATGAACTCGAATCATTTCTGTAGCCCCCAAAATAACTGGAAAGGTCAATGAAACCGCAAACTCCATGGGGCTCATCCATTTCTGAAAGCAGCTTTTTGAGCCAGAAGCAAATTGCCCCATTGCTTACGAATGCTTGTAGGGAGAAAAAAACCCCAAACCAACAAAACAACAACCAACAAAAAAATCCAGACCAAGAACGTCAAGAGCCACTGAAGGCTTGTGCTAGCATAAGCAAACCAATGTCTGTTTGTCCCCAGTGTGGTGATACCAGAAAGAAGTAAGCCTTTCTGGGTCAAATTCTGCTCCCATTTGCCCTGGCATAAGTGGTGCATCTAAATCTGAGGGAATTGTTGGCTGGCTGACTGGCCCAGTGGACTTCAGGCAGAATTCAGGTCTCCTTGACCTGATCAGAGCAGAGGAGCTTGTCCCAGGCACACTGCTAAGACATACCAACTGATTGTTTAACCATATTGAGCAAAATGGGCTTCCCTATCATTTTTAACTTAGCTGAGATTTGAACAGAGATATAAAATAAAGAAAGACATGAACACCCATTTTGGCTAAGTTTTTGAAATGTTGTTTGCACGATGTTTACCACAGGAAAAACGATCCTGCCACTATCTTCGTACTTTATCTCCAGCTTTCAGTCTCTTTGCATACTTACACTCAGCATCACAGCTTCCAAGCATTCTCTCTAATTAATCAAAAAGTCTGTCCTTTTGTTTCCTAGGTCACGAAGGAAGAACAGTACATTAAATAAAGATATTGGCTGAGGATGGAATCTGGATTTCTACCCAAGAATCCTAGTAATAGTGCCTTAGTGCAGGCCAAGTCAAAATTGATACAGTTTCATATACACAGAGGCAAACAGCTGAGTGTGAAGAAAGTAAACATCAGACAGCTTTCAAATAGCGGTTTATCCAGCTCATTCTGTGTTTGTAAATATAGAAGTGTGTTGTGGTGGCTAAATTTATCCTAATGTAAGGAAACACAAACAAAGAGGCTGGTATTTGGTAAATTCTATAGGCAACATTAGGACATCCTGCGTGAATTATTTAGGGGCAGTTCTTGATAATGTGGGGCAGATTAGAGTTGCCATTTCTGGAAAAATTAGGTCAGAATTATGTAGATAAGATGGAAAGAATTTCAGTAGCATTGTAGTATTTTCCTGACTTGAAGCCTGACTCACACGTCAAAGCTTTGTTTTATTGTATACCATGTTTTGACCTATGGTCAAAACAGCCTTTATCCAGGGAAAATGAAAATAAACCAGCTGAGAAAGAATGAATTACACTCAGCATTGAATAAAAATAAGTAGAATAGCTGTCTTTTCCTGTGAAATTTTTTACAATTTCAGAAATAGCCATGCTTAAAAGTCAGAGCAGGGAGATATGTTTTGGTAACAGCTCAGGAATGGAGCCTTTCCTTGCTCTTGATCTGAGCTGGAATTTCAGTCATGTATCAGGTGTATTTTCAGCAACACTGGAAAGTGGTGGCCCTCTTCTCTATATCTTTCCTTTTATCCTTCTAAAATTTCATCCTGGATTAGAAGAACCTCTCACTTAAAAATGAAATAAATCATGGTCATGAAAGGTTCACTTTTTCGGAAAAGTGAAATTAGTTCTAGTTAGAAGAACAAGAGACCTGAGTGCAGCCTTTCCTCTCCAGTCAGCACAATGTTTCCACTGGCTTTAGGTAGAACATTTTTGTCGCTCAGGTCGTTTATTACAAGTAAGAATGTGCTTCTACACTGCTATATGTTAGATGCCATAAATCCCAGCACATACCACGCTTCTCTTTTTTCACTGAGAGCTCTAGCCTAAGTTACTGAACCTTTCTTTGCTGTGGAGTTCACACTGAGAAGAAGCAAACCTCTGAGACAGACCCTGGTACTTGTATGTGAGCCAGCCATAAGATAAAATGCTTCATGTTCCCTTTTGCTTATTCAGTGAGACAAACAGACTTTTAAATTCTGGTTTTCGGTCCAGCTTATTAACGCTAAACAGGGCAAGCTGCAGTCTATACTTCTATTCCAGAAGGCAAACAGTGAAGGTGGGGGCAGAAACAGGAGTGCATCCCCTTCCACACTTGCTGCACACCAGCGGGGCCCTGAAGGCAGCTGGGCAGCATGAAATGTCTTCTACCACTCTTCCCAAAGCCTGCAAGCCCCTGCCATCAGGGCATCTTACCCTCCTTGTGCCCTTTCAGTACTGTCCAGTGCACGCACTTAGCTTTGCATGATTTCGGGGATCATGCCTAACCCGAAGGGCCAGTTGGTGCCCATCACTATACAAAGCTGCAGCATGAGCCAGCAGTGACTGCAGTTTACTGAGAAGGAGAGGAGGATGGGAGCCAGCTTTTGAGTCCAGTCATAAGCAGAGTAAACCCTGAAAGGGACACATTTATTTTTAGGATTGTGTCTCAAGAATCTTTTAAGCAGCTAGCCAGGAATTTTGGCTACTTAAGCCCACCCACAGAATCATTTAGCTCAGCTACCTACAAAATCCAAATAGACAGCCCTAATAACAGCACAGATGCTGCTGCAGTGCTCCTCCACTCCCAGAACTGATCCTTTCCTCATGCTCTTTCCCAGAAGAGAAAACAGAAGTAAACAGGATGGGATGCATGCTGTCCCTTCCTTAGCAGGGACATCCTACACCACCTGCTCGCCTGTCACTTTGGCTGAGTGAGAGGCAGCATCTCAACTACTTGCTTGTTTGTTTTCCCTGCCAAAGCAACCATGGGTAAGAGAAGAAATGGAAAACCAAGGAGCATTAGTGAGGTCTCTTCATGCCTGACAGAGGTCACTGATCCAGGCACATGCCGAGCAGTTAGTGTGGGTGATGCAGAGATCAAAGGGCAGCTTCAGGGACTGCATCCAGCCCTGCAGAAGCACAGGGCTCCCAGCTCCTTCCCACTGCCTGGGCCAGGCCCTCCAGGCTGTCAGATCAGGGCTGCCAGCATTTCCCCACTGAATTACTGCTTCAAAATATAGCAGAACAGTGTAAAGAAAATATTACATGGGCTTTATTCAGCCTTAGCGTGTTCGGATGTGAAAATGCTGCAAACAAATGAATACTGACAAGAAATCCAAAACAATTTCAGGAATTTTCAGTGGTGACTGCCAATGCTTGTGTCTCTCTCCATGTATTGTATTTCTTTGTAAAGGTTTATTTTAAAAAACTCCAAACCACTCAGTTTTATCCATAGATTAACTCTTGTACGTTTTTCCCTATAGGATCAGTGATGATTAAATCAATTTATTTGTTTTAAGCATCTTTCCAGGCATAACCACTTCACGCTAGTGTTTGAAGACATGTAAAAATTTAACTATTGCTCTAGCTCTTTCAAGGCTTGGGTCTCATTGAAGCTCCATTAAGGTCTCCATCTTTAACTTGCTGGGCTGAAACTTCCAGGGTAGCATGGTAATAAGTGGCATAACACTGCGTAGTCCAGTAGAGCATCCAGTGTGTGTTTTTTTTCCTCTAGTTCATATATATCCAGATTCTTATTGTCCATATTGTAATGATACAGTAAATCCAACATTAGAATCTGTACTACTGAGTTCAAAAGGCATCAGTCATGTAAGAAGGATATAATAATATGGCCAATTTCAATTTTGCCATGAAGTTCTGATGAGCAAGCTTCAAGCTAGGACAAGTGTTTTCTGCTGTCTCAACCTTGGCACAAAGTTTCTGTGCTGTGATCTGGTTAATCTGACAGAAAGGCAATCATGCACACACTTTACCTAGATCAGCTCTGTACGTAGGGCAATCTACCTCAACAATCATGGAGACACAGCCTAAGGAAAAACAAGACAATACAGTAATTAAAAATATTTATTTCTGAAGATATTTACCTTGATAGGCATAAAGCATTTCCCAATTTCGTACAGAAATACATAAAACATGCATAGACCAATATGGCCTACTTCAATGTGTATTCAACATGGTAAATATAATGAAGAACTTGTGTGAATATAAATACAAGACAAAAAATAAGCACATAAGATTCAACCTTTCAGCAAATTCAACAATGTGAACAAATTCACTGCTATAAACATTCACCCAATATTAGCCTTTTGACTTAATTCAAAACAACCCTTTGTCTCAATGCATTTCCACCAAACAAGGCCCCAAACTCATCCCACAATAACCTCTGGTACATCCCCACTTCAGTGTATTTTTGATGCCATATAAGACACAACAATCTCTGTTATTAGAACTTCAGTTAGCCAAATATCCTTGCTATGGGAAACCTAGTAGTGTCCTCTAACTTTTATTTTATGTTGAAGAGTTCTTTGGTATCCAAAACCAAAGGATTTTGACTATGCAAAAAAACCAGAGAGTCTAACTCGCATTCAGATAACGCTGGTTGTACAAGTAAACTAGACCTCTGAAAAAAGGCAAAGGGTTGCAGCTGATTAGTAAAGGCAATAACAAGGTGTAAAAATACTCTAGCAGGAGTGCAACAAACAGTACGCGAGGTAGACATGTATATAAGCAGTAAGTCCTGATTAATGTAGCACAGTGGCTTTCATTTTTGCATTTTAATCAAAAGGTAGAGTTCTTCACTTTGAAGTTTGTACACTCAGATCTTGCTTTCTGTCCCAGCTAAGCACATCTGTGAGGTCTTCCTTGCAAGATGCTTTTGACGTAGACCCTGAAAGCTGCTCAACCAATGGGTAATTCCAGAAGAAATATTAAAATGTTTCTTCAGATAGATGTCTTTTCATGTATGTTGCTGTGGATTTCCCTTCAACCCTTCCACCCATCCATCTGAATTCCAAAATGGTGACATCCTTTGTTTTTATACCTCCGAATACAGACTTCCTTAGCATTTTGCTCTGCTGGGCAACCCTTTGGACAGAGAGGCCCTTCACCATCTTGCATTGTTGGAATCAAGAGACAGTTTTGGTGATGCTTTGTCAGCAAGCGTTTTTGAGAAATATTCAGGTGATCTTTCCACTAGGATGCTTTCAAGCTTTCCCAGATGCTTTGCCTTTTGTTTGCCCTGTTATGTTTGAGCTTCCGCCCCTTCTGCAGCTCAGCCTTCAGCTTTGCGATACTGAAGGAAGCTTTGATACTGTTACCAATGGCTTCCAGCCTGCAAGACCAAGAAATACACATTTATTGTTGTGATAATGAAGATTCATCTTCGGTATGCAAACATTCAGTTTTTGATTAAATAAACCTCAGTCCAAATTTCTGCCATCAGATCCCCAAGAACTGCCAATTGCTGTATTTCTCAGAATTAGGTTAACTAAAGCCACTTGGAATGTTGTGTTCATAATTTCAATGCAAACATTAAAATAAGTTAAAATATTCACTCAAAAAATATTCACTCAAATATACATGCCCTATACTTCCTTAAAATAGCATGTATCTAGTCAAGAGGTTTCCAGTGTTATTCTTTTTGGCTCTTTTGTTTCTTTTTGGTAAACCTAATCTTACTTTCAATGAATGTGTGCATTTTTCAAGCAAACAAGCCCCATTTTCAAAAACTTATTTAAGACTTCCAGGGCCTAAGTTTCACTCAAAACTATCAGGCTGCCTGTCCCCATAAACCTTGTTCTGCTTGTGGAAGTACAACTAAGGAGTCTTCTTTAGCATAAACAAACTTGCATATGCCACACTTTCACAAGGACATACAACTGAGCACTGAATGCAAAGTGGAGGATGCTAGGCAGAGCTAAATATCCATGTCCTTACAAGCTAAAAAACCCAGTGCATGAAGAAAAGCCCTCAGGAAACCCTCACTGATTCCTCTGTAACTCTCAAGCTGAAATCACCAGTTAAGCCCACAATGACCCGAAGGCAGGTGAACTGTGCTCTCTATTGCTGCTCTGGGGAACTACAACAGGATGAGAAGAAACTCACCGCTTCATTTTCTTGCTCTCAGCAAACTGTTGGTTCATGCATTTGAGTACAATGCACTTGTCAGCTTTGATGCGGTGACGTGAGGTTCTCTCCTCTGTGGACTGAGCCCTGTTAAAAGTGAAAAGGTGCTGATGTTAAAAAAAACAAACGAAGTCTGCAGTCCACAAGGTGAAGCATTTCATCAACCACTTCTCAAGGCATGTAATAAGCAATCTTTCTGGGCCAAACCATAGTATGTATCATAGCAGCATGAGCACTCAGGTGGAAGACAAGGCTTTGGGGAGATTATTCACTCAGCAAGTGCCAAAATGAGTAAGCGTACCACAATCCATCCCTTTTATATGCACTGCCTTTTACAGAGCAGCAGCAAGAGACACACCAGAGATCTTTTCCTGTCTGGCAGAAGTGCAGACATTTCTTGTCCTTCTGGTTGGCACACTGGCATCTGCTTCTAGGTTCAATGGGCATCTCTGGCACCATGTCCTTCAGTGATCTTCTGGATCGAGAAGGGCCTCCGAGACCGTATGGAACAGTCTTCCTACAATCAAAGAGACAACATGAAAGTCATTCAAATAATTTTGTGGCTTTAAAACACTGTGAGGTGTTTTGGGCAACCTTATCAATGGGATTGATTGAACAAATAAAGGTAGTGGGATTGGGAATGCCTCCTTAGTCACAGTTTCTATGCAAACACTTCTGATGACCCTGCAACATATTCATTAATATGGCTAATGTCAAGGATAATGACCTTTTAATTAGGATTCCACAAGGCTGCTGTGCCTCCCTGTGTGATAGAAAGCAATAAAACATCATGTCTTTGAACTTTGGCAACTGCCAACACTGAAAGAAGCAATAAAAACAAGGAACAGATCGTCCGAACTGAGGAAACCCAGCAGCAGAGAAAATCATCAGGAGCATTAAGTTAGGCTCTGGCTTACTACTTTTTGGTGAGGAGAGCACAGAAATGAGTACTGTGCATAATCCTATCAGCACGTGGGATGCGTTAATTTGCAGCAGAGAGTAGCAAAAGGCAGCAAGAAGTGCCCTCAGTGTCAAAGTACACCTTTTAGCCTCCTAACTTGTCAGAAAGAAAAGTGGTCAAATTCAGGTTGGCAAAATGGTGTCTTTGGCATTTTGTCTGTTACTGATCCATAGTGAAAACTATCCTGCAGCCTTTGCTGAGCAGCACCCAAAGGAAATACTCCTGCCCAGATTTTAGGAAGGCAGGTGTTTTAGGGCTATTAGGTGCTATCTGCTCAGTCTAAGTAGCCAAATCCTCCTTGCTTTCTCTCGGTGAACAGCCTCGTTGCTAAACTCAGCAGAAAAATGGGAGCAGTGGCGGGGAAAGCAATGGGAGAAACTGTACAAATAACTATTCCTTCCTCTCCTTCCCATTTCTGCGGGGGTTTGTGATTTTAATTTTTCCCCTCACACCTCCCTCCCCGTTTCCCACTCACTCGGGAGTGTTGATCCAGATGATGTCGAGGTGGCAGAAGTAGACGCACTCCTCGTCCAGCAGCGAGGAGCAGGAGCAGCGCCGGGAGCGGCGGTGCGCGGCGGCGGGGGGCGGCGCGGCGTCCACCTCGGGTCCGGGGGCTGCGGGAGGGAGCGGCAGATCTCAGCACCCACGGCAAGGCAAGGCAAGGCAAGGCAAGGCAACCGCGCATCCCCCTCCCGCAGCATCCCTCGNGGGCGCCCCGCTCGCTCATCGCACCTGAGGGTGGCTCGGGGATTCGGGGATTCAGGGCTTCAGTGGTTCAGGTCTGTTCTTCAGGACATCAGGGTTCTAGGGCTTCAGAACTCAGGGTTTCAGGGCTTCAGTGCTTTAGGGCTTTAGTGCTTTAAGGATTTAGGGTTCCGGGGCTTCAATGATTCAGGGCTTCAGTGATTCGAGATTTCAGGGTTCAGGACTTCAGGGCTCGGGACTTCAAGGCTCCAGGTCTCCAAGGCTTCAGTGACTCAGGGCCTCAGGGTTCGGAACATCGGGTTTGGCCTGCTGTTCTCTCTGCTACCCTGGGTGGTACTGGGAGAACCCAGTGGAGGGACCCCGGGATCGCTTAGGCGGGGATGAAGTATGCCCGACTGCAGGGGACCCCGCCCTGCTCCTCTCAGACCCAGCCGGGTGGGCTCTGGGGTCTCAAGCGGTTTGAGTTTGGCAGCAACGGTGGGGCATTGGGTTATAATCCGCCTTTTCTGCCGTGGTGAGGCAAGGTGCCGTCCTTGCAGAACGTGTTTTAAGCGTGAGCAGGCGTGTAAAACCAGGGAGGGAAGGAAGAAGGGAAGACTTGTGCGTATCCTTTGCCTTTGGATCTCACCGCTAACTCTTACAAGGTCTTTTTTTTTCTGGCGTGATTGTTTTTGCTGCCTTTCCTCAAAGTGCAGTAGCTGTCGGTGTGGAAGCTGGACACTTGAGGAATGCCTGTGGCAGTGCCATCACAAATATATACATGCAGAGAATCCACTGAGCTCCTGAGAGTAAGCAAGCCCCTGGATATAAACTTAAGTGAACTCAAATGCCTGTGATCTGCCGTGGAGCCGTTGTGCTGCAAAGCGTGCCAATTTCACCTATGATAAAGAGATAAGAGTCTCTTGGTATTTGTGGTATTTCCGTGCACTGTGCTGTAATAATAGAAATGACCTTGGCTATCACAAAGACCGAGGCTATTAAGTGCAAGTTGCATTGGGATCCCGTCAGGTGAATGGCTATTTTTTTGAAGTATCAAATTGTACTGTGCGACTGTACATAGCGGACAGACTGTCTGCAGCTGTGCTGAGTCAGAAGAAAGGTCTGTTTAGCTCGTATCCTTTCTCCCACAATGGCTGTTAGCAGATGATTTGAGAAAGAGTACCAGAAAGGAATGCAAGTGGAGACTAATCCTTTCCTCGGTGTAACCTCCCTGCTTCTAACAGGATGAAGTGTAGGGGCTTTCCGAGCAATAATGAACATTTAGACCATTACGCTGAATAAACACCAGTGGCCCCATTTTGAGATGGTCATATCTTTTTATCAAAGGTTCTCTAAAAACTACCCTGTAAAACATCTGTGAGTCGAGAAAGCTCGATTATACAGTACTTTTTTTTCCACATCTTTCCAGCGTGGGAGTCTGTTTTTCAGAGCAAGGATTGTATAGTCTTGTGTATTGTGTCTCCTTGTTTATGTAGGGCAGGATTTACCGGAATGCCAATGTATCCGTACCTGTGTGTGTGAATTGCTGAAGTCATGATAAGAATCTGCCAGCAGAGGTCACACAGCGACATACAAAAAGTAATCACAGCCCCCTGAAGTAGTAAACTTTATTAGTGTCCAAAAGTTGGGAAAGGAACTAGATGATTGTTTTTTCTTTCTGGTGAAGAAAAGGGAAAGGGAAGGGAAGGGAAGGGAAAAGAAGAAAGAAAGAAAGAAAGAAAGAAAGAAAGAAAGAAAGAAAGAAAGAAAGAAAGAAAGAAAGAAAGAAAGAAAGAAAGAAAGAAAGAAAGGAAGGAAGGAAGGAAGGAAGGAAGGAAGGAAGGAAGGAAGGAAGAAAGGAAGGAAGGAAGGAAGGAAAGAAAGAAAGTTGTGAGGGTTGAAAGCTCTCGTTCTGTCTTGAGTACAAGTATGCATTGCCTTTCCAGGTCTGTCACTAAAATGCTGTCTTTCATGCCAGCACTTACTCTAGATTTTTTTCTTTGAGATTCCTTTTTCTAGGATGTGTACTTGAAGCCAAAATGACTCACATCGGTGTAAGATATTTTCAGCTTTGTAAAAATGCCTTGTTAGCGAGTATTTTGTTAGCTGACAAAAACAGCATGCATGTTTCCCTTGAGTAACAAAGCACACCCATATCACAGGCACCTCTGAAGGTGTTATTCTTTCCTTTTTTTTTTTTTGCGGCGCGGCGTCCACCTCGGGTCCGGGGGCTGCGGGAGGGAGCGGCAGATCTCAGCACCCACGGCAAGGCAAGGCAAGGCAAGGCAAGGCAACCGCGCATCCCCCTCCCGCAGCATCCCTCGGGCATCCCTCCCCAGAGGCCGGCACGGAGCCCGGCTGCGACCCCGCAGCCCCCCATGGAGCCTGACCCGGAAAGCGGACCGGCACCTACCTGCCGGCAGCAGCCCCGGGCAGAGCACGAAGAGCAGCGAGACGATCATCTGGGAATAATCCATAGCGGACGGAGGAGGGTGGCCGTAAAAATGGTGGGGAAAAAAAATTAATAAAAGTCGAGAAAAAAGCGGGGAAAGTGTGTCCCGGCGCGGGGATGGAGTGCCGTGGCGGGTGCCCTGCGTGGCGTCCCGGCGCGTCTGGCTGGCGCGGCGGTCCCCGGCGCCCTTTTATAGAGAACCCCCATGGAGCGGGTAAACAGCCCCGGCGCTATTTTATCCCGAGACAATGTTATTCTGCTATTAGTCACCGCGTGGCAACGTGCGGACCGAGATAAGGCCCGGGCTGGAAAGGAAATCGCCTGCAAACTTCAAGAGCGGCGGCGGCGGGCGGGGGGAGCCGGGGGC
>VYZS01105258.1:29964-52439 GCA_013400695.1 Neodrepanis coruscans
AGAAAGAAAGAAAGAAAGAAAGAAAGAAAGGAAGGAAGGAAGGAAGGAAGGAAGGAAGGAAGGAAGGAAGGAAGAAAGGAAGGAAGGAAGGAAGGAAAGAAAGAAAGTTGTGAGGGTTGAAAGCTCTCGTTCTGTCTTGAGTACAAGTATGCATTGCCTTTCCAGGTCTGTCACTAAAATGCTGTCTTTCATGCCAGCACTTACTCTAGATTTTTTTCTTTGAGATTCCTTTTTCTAGGATGTGTACTTGAAGCCAAAATGACTCACATCGGTGTAAGATATTTTCAGCTTTGTAAAAATGCCTTGTTAGCGAGTATTTTGTTAGCTGACAAAAACAGCATGCATGTTTCCCTTGAGTAACAAAGCACACCCATATCACAGGCACCTCTGAAGGTGTTATTCTTTCCTTTTTTTTTTTTTTAAACAAAAACATATCCAGACATTTTTCATAAAAAATTTATAAATATTACTGTTGTCAGAGATCCATTTCCTCTGATTCCATGATTTCTGATAGCTCCACTTTCAGACCTTGAGACTAACCAGAATCAAGCTATTCTCGTTTCTTGTTTGAGTAATGCCAAACCAAATTTGTGTTCAGTTACCAGTGGTCCAAATGAGTAATTTCAGGCCACAAGGATTTCCATGCCAGGAGGTGAGTTTCCGCAAGAAGGAGTAACCTCCACCCTTTCTTGGACACTGGGAGGTACTGGGGGCATGTCTGTGCCATGCAGAAATACCCTTTGTGAATTTTGTCAAAGAAGAATGATTCACTCATTTAGGCTGTTTAAAGGAGGAGTCTGTAACAGTAAGGGTTTTAAAAAATACGTAGAACAGGACTAAACTTTGGCTAGCAATCAGGGTTTGCAGGGTGGAAATACCAAGTCGGGTACTCAATGGGTATTTCCAATGCGTACCAAGCCAGCTTGCCCCAAGGACAGGGAAATTTGCACCGTATTTGCATTGCTACACATGTGGGCAAGGGTGGAAGCAGGAGCTGAAGCTGACTGCTCTTGCAGCAGGTTGTCCCTTTTTAGCTGGAACACCTTGGCCAGCCACAGCTGAGACATTGTGTTATGGGTGAAAACTTAGCTGGCCAGCCACACTGTGGTTATAATGTTCCAGCTGGAAAAGGCCATGGCACCAAGTTTTCTAAAGGACATTTTGTTTAGTGTCAGAAATGTGAAATGCCTGCTTATCAGCAAAACAATAAAGGGAGATTGTAAAACTGTGCCTTTCTGTCTAGGGAACAAGGGGAGCAACATGCTGTTTTCTGCAGATTTGAAACACAATTCTCAATTAAGTGAAAGTTGCATAACTTGTTGCTTTACTTCACTTGCTGCCCCTCTTGCACCTTGTTTTCCTCTTAGGGCCCATCCAGTCCCTCTGTGCCCCTTCTTACACAAGATGCAATTTTTTTTATATAATGTGCAAGTTAAAGAGGTAACTATGCCATCCAGAGGGACCTGGACAGGCTTGAGAGGCAGGCCCATGCGAATCTCATTGAAGTTCAACAGGGCTAAGTGCAGGATCCTGCACCTTGGTCAGGGCAATCCCAAGCACAAAGACAAGCTGAGGGATGAATTGATTGAGAGCAGACTTGAGGAGAAGGACTTTTGGATATTGGTTGATGGGAAGCTTGACATGTGCTGGCAATGTGCATTTCCAGCCCAGAATGCCAATTGTATTGTGGGCTGCATCAAAAGCAGCATGGCCAGCAGGTTAAGGGAGTTGATTCTGTCTCTCTACTCTGCTCTGGTGAGCCTTCACCTGGAGTGCTGCTTACAGCTCTGAGGACTTCAACATAAAAAAGGCACAGACCAAGTCCAGAGGAGGCCACCAAGATGCTTAGAGGGCTGGAACACCTCTCCTATGAAGACAGACTGAGAGAGCTGGGGATATTCAGCCTAGAAGTGAAGACTCCAAAGAGACCCTAGAGCAGCCTTATGGTAACTAAAGGGGGCCTGCAAGAGAGATAGAGAGGGGCTGTTTACAAAGGCTTGTATTGATTGGACAAGGGGAAATGGCTTTCAGCTGAAAGAGGGTGGGTTTAGAATAGGAAGATATTCTTTGCTGTGAGGGTGGTGAGGCACTAGAATAGGCTGCCCAAAGTAACTGTGGATGTTCCATTCCTGGAAGTGTTCAAGGCCAATTCCGATGGTCTAGTGTAAGGTGTCCCTGCCCATGGCAGGAGTGTTGGAACTGAATGATCTTGAAGGTCTCTTCCCAAACCATTCTAGGATTCCATGATAATTTAGGTTTCTTGGAAATCACCTTATTCTGATCTGTCACTAATCAGAATATAATGGATTTAATTCTCGTTACAGATGTAAGAGTCCTTGGGAAGACATCTAATTTCTTGCAAACCAACTTTCTTCATTTTTCCTCACCTCCAGCTAGCAACGTTTAGCAAAGGACATAGGTGCCTGTCTCGAAATACACTTGTGGACCTCTTAAAGTGCTGAGGAGAGGAGTAAGGTCAGGCACTAATCCAGCAGCCTCAGACCCACCTGTTTGTATCATGCAGTGCAAATGAACCCTTTCCCCATCCCAATACCAATAGTGATTATTTTATTTTCAAAATTCATTCCACATACAAAATGCTATTTAAACGGGGGGGAAGTGGCAGCTATATGATGTTCGGTGCAGAAGAGCTATCATCAGATGAGAAAAGAAAGCTCTTTCAGGCCATGCATGTCCTGGCACCAGGTGGCAGTGACTAGATACCATTTAAATACAGAAATCAAACTCAGAGCTAAAACAGAGGAGAAAAACAGAAGTATCAAGCAAAGTTCACAGTTTCTCTCGGGGCTAAACTTGTTACTGCCAGAAACACAAGAAAGATGGTTTGCAGAGATTCAAGTTTCAGCAGTGCTGTTGTGAAATCTTCCTCCTGCTTATATTTTCCACAACAAAGGACTGGAAACAAAAGAGAAATGTTTAACTGGAAGCAAAGTCAGTTTTTAAATAAGGGGGAATATAATGTGGGAAAAGAGAAAGGCTTAAGTAGTATAGGAACAAAGAATTCATGTAACTTTGAGGCAAGAATTAACAGGAACTCCTCCTCTGCTTCTACTGTCCTTTTCTGCCTTAATGTTGTAGCCGAAAGAGTGTCCATTTCTCCCTGAAATGAGCCACAGAGGTGCTGGAGACACTTGGCTGTCCTCTCTCTCAGCAACCTCTAGCAGCTCCTTCTGCTTTCATCTTTTACTCTGCGTTTGCCCTTGTGCAGGAGCAGAAAGCCGAATAGCAGGAGCAAGGCAAAAGGTTACACTCTGTGGATGGAACATGGGGCAGGTGATGTGAGCCCTCTCTCCCAGGCCTTGTGTAGGTGACAGGGGTGATCAGTACTGCCAAGGAAGTGCCCTGTGTGGTGCTAGGATGGCTCAGGTGAGTGGTTATTTTTACTGTAGTAGCTCAGGATCCTTAACAGAGAGAGCCTGAAGGAATTCAACTCCTAGCCCTTTAGCATTAAAACCAATTTGCACTGTGGTGCTTAAGTTGAATTTAATTTTCTAATTGATCCAATTCTTATGCCACTCTGAACATTAGTAGAAGTTATGAGGCAAAGACCTTACTTCCAAGGCCAGAAAATCTTAGATTGGAAAATATTCTGGATAATGAGCTCTTGGTTTTTTCCTTGTGCTCTTGCAGACACATCCACCTTCAATCATGTCAGACATAAAATGCTGGACTGGACACTGATCCCACGGGACTGTGATGTATTCTTATAGCTATGCTTGGATTCTTAAGTTTGTTTTTTGGGGAAAGAAATATTTCTGTGTGATCTTCAGCTCCATTCTGTCAATCAAATTCAAAATACAAACACTATGAACTATGTTTTCTAGAAGTGTGAAAAGAAGGTAAAAGGTTAGGGTAAGAGTTTAAGTAAGAGTTTAACTTTAAAAAGATTATCACCCATAAATGCAAGAGATTAGTGCAAAGACAGCAACAGAAGGCTTTAGAGAAGAAAAGGAAAATACCAAACAAAAAGCAACACTTGTAGAAAATTATATCTGGTTCTGCCTATAACCTCTTGTAGGAATACAGAAGCATACGACAGAACACTTATTTGCAAATAACAGTTAGCGGAAAATGTGCTTGATCAGGTTTGTTTACTTACTTCTTGGCAAGTTTGGCTTGCAAGGAAGTCAAACCCAATGCCTCCAATTAGAAAATCTTCCAAAGAAGATTGCTGAGAGCAGTGCACAGTACTCTGACTGATATCTGGCTTCTGTCAGTAGGGCATTTCAGAGTTTCATGTTCTTCAACAAATGTCACTTTCACATGGTCTTGGCAAAGAATCAGTGATGCCATCCTGGTGTCCAGAGTTGGGAATTGAATTGAGGAGGACAGTCCTTATCCTGTCTGACGGCAGATAGTCTACTATGGTTTCTAAATTAGATCAACATCTTCACTCACCTGGTGTCTGAATTACCCTCTTGAGTATGTAAAGGGGCCTAAGGTGTTGACAGTCCTATATTTAGGCACCATACTCTTCCTAACATCTAGACTTCACTGGGGATGAATTCAAGTTAGTGACTTGCCCACAGAAGAAGGACTTGCCCATAAGAAATTACTGTGGGGGTGGAGAAATGATCTGAATTCCTCGAACACACATCCTGTGTTCTACCTGCTACTTTATTTGCCCTTCCATTACACAGAGGTTTGGTTATCAAAACTGACTTTTTTGGCTGTTTTGATTTGTCCATCTTTTGGATTTTATGTTGCTTTGCTCAGAAAAAGTACTTGCAAGATTTTCATCTTGCTCAGAGTCGCTTCTTTGAAATAATGAATTTAATAGACTTTCTATGCTTAGTTTTTCCAGCTGTCATTCTCCACCTTTGTATGAGTTTCCAAAGACTGAAATTAGTAGATTTCTGGGAGCTAGCTATCTCTACCCTTTCCTGAGCTCATAGAAGCTTTGCTGAAATGAAGGTAATTAGAAAAATATGTTGTTCCAAAAATGGTGTTGAACTTTCTTTATACCACAGCCCTTTGGCTATCAACATGTAGCCCCACTGTGACTGTTTTGCCATCTCCATTTTGAGCCTGGAGTTAGATGAGTGGGCTTGCTGGTTCTAGTCTTTTCTTTGTGAGAGAAATGAGTATGCCCTAGAAAATACTGCGGGTTTAGATGTGTCCTGACTTACAGGTAGGGGTTTGTTTTTCTTTGTTTACCTGTTCTGGGTACTCGCTTTGCTCCCAAATCCCCTAGCACTACAATTCTGTGCCTGGAAAATGGACAGAAAAGTAACCTCATTCCAAACCACTGCTTCTAGCATTAAAGATGTACTCATTGTCCATTTAAGCATATGCTTGTGGGTGTTTTTTTGACCAGAGCATACTTTTCCTGTAAAGGAAGTACTGATCATCTCACTCCAGCTGTAGTTCCTAATCTTTGTCTGCCCTTGTTTCTCCCAGAAGAAGGCAACTTTGTGAAGAAATATTGCATTAAACATGCTCCAGCTGTTTTTTTGCACCCAGTCTCAGCTTGAAAAAGTTACACCAAAAGCTGACAGAAGAGAGAAGCTATAGATTACTTACAATTAACAAAAAGAAATAAAATTCAGAAATTCTTATTTATAAAGGGACATACTTGCAATAAAATATCTACTCTATGTCTGAGGCAAAATATGGACCACATAGATCCAGAGATTGTTATGGCAGTGACTCAGTGGTGACACTGACAAGAAGGAAATTTTGTGACCAAGAAAACAGGAACAGCAGCTTGAGGATAGCCAATGACCCAGTACTGAGCTAAGATTACCTTACATCCACCACTCCCTGCCTTCAGCTGCAAGACTGAGCCTGTTCTAAAGTGTGCATGCCACCTGCAGCATCGGCACTGCCCGAGCACACCACAAAATGCCAGGGAAATGTGGTGGGGTAAGAGACTACTGGAAGGGTAGGACCTACATGTGAATCCAGGTTCCCACGAGCAGCTAAAATACCAAGATGCCCGACATTGCTGTAAGTCAATATTTGCCATATGACATATATGACAAATAGCATATAGGAATGAGGCCAGCATTTCTGGCTGCTTTCACTAAGCATCCTTGAGGCATGTGCCTATTACAAGTTTTTCACCAGTCATTTTCATTTTGACTGCTTGTCAGAGCCTGAGTTGGTGCCCCTGGGAACTCCTTTGCAGTCTTGGTGCCTGCAGGCAGACCTTTCTCTTTTTGCTGTTACGAGCAGGTATACTGCTATGCCATAAAGGACAATACAATTTCCTCAGTTTCCTATAAGTGTTCAGCATTATAGTTGTAAGCATTCAGCTGAAGTGCTAAAAGTCTCAGTAGGAACATGAGACTTTTGCTCTGAAGGTGTAGCACACTGCAGAGCAAATGCCAGGCTGTGCTTTGACAAAAATAGTTCATGAATAATAAAGACTTTTCCACTTTTGCTACCAGTGCTGTATATGCAGAAACTCACTCATGATCCTTTGACTAACCCTGTTCAGATTAGTTAACTGAGTTGCAGTTACACCATTACCAGTGGAATAACTGTATGTGAGCCTTAAGAATTGCTTCCTAGTGACGCTTTTCCCCCCAACATTTATCGTCTCTTCACAGTTTTTAATAATGTCTTCTTATTATTTAATGACAAACATATTCCAGCTTTCTTAACAGGATTATGCTGTAAAACCATAGCATTGCTTTCATTTTCAACAGATACAAACAGGAACAACCAGTTTCTTGCAGTAGGATGAGTCTTTTGAAAGTAGGAGCTGTATATATCACACAGGATAGTTCAAACCATCAGCTGACAGAACACCCAGCTTTCTTCAAATTCTTACAGATATATTTCCTTTTTCAAATGAAAACACTCTGAAAAGCTAAACTGTTTTCACACCATCTGCAACTGAGCAAAAGTGGTTTCATTTTTAGGAGGGCAGAATAGTAAGGAGAGTCCAAACCTGACTGAAACAAAGTTTAGCATTGTGTTCTCAGCACATTTCAGTGGTGACTTATCCATATAGTTTTGTTCCTAGCTTTTAAAATGGCTTTTAAATCATACTTTTCATTAGGACAGTGAAACTTCATTAAGATGAAATCTAGGCCAAAATCAAGGCCTTCTTTCTCAAGAATTTTCATCCTGACCAAGTTTTCTAACTTTTCTTCAGCCACTTGTTACCGGAACTGTATCTTTTCTCAGAAGAAGAGAAACTGACTGTAGATTTGAAAATGCTTTGTTTTGTATAATGGAAGGACGACAAAAAATGTCTTACTTCCTTTGCTGATTCAAAGAGTTTCTCTCATTGAATGGGACCATATGACACAACTCAAAGCTCTGTCTGTTTCTTTACACGGTGTGCTTGCTTCCCTGGCAAAGTGGAAGTCAAAAGCAACAAGGCAAAGTGATCCTCTCAAAACCCACTTCTTTCCACAGGAAAATGATCAGGCCAACCAGAAATCCCCACTTCCTTTTTCTAGAGAAATTACACCATGTTAATTAGCAGATGTCTGTTTCAGTTTCATCCACTTACCCTTATTGTAAGAATAGGAAGAAGCAGGGCAACTTAGGGCCTTTTGCTGCCATTACTATTCACAGTTTTTCCACTCTTTCATTAAATATAGATATCAACCGTGACACTTGAATGACATAACATCCTCTTTTCCTTTCAGTTTGCTTGGGATTATGTAAGATATTCCTTACAATGAGAAGATGGGATATCCAACAGCAGTAGAAATGAGACACTTTTACTGGAAGCAATCATCTTTGCGTCTCTGGGAAAACCTCAGTGTTTATTTCCAATATATAGAGGAGGCTTTTAAGAAAGATGGAGAGAAGCTTCTTACAAGGGCCTGTAGTGTCAGGACAAAGGGCAACGGTTAAAAATTGGAAGGGAAGATTTAAATTGAACATAAAGAACAAATGTTTTATGATGAGGGTACTGAGGCATTGGAACAGGTTGCTCGAAGAAATCCTGCATGCCCTGTCCCTGGAAGTGTTCAAGATCAGGTAGGTTTTGGCTTGGAACAGCAGTATAGTTGAAGGTCTCCTTGCCCATGGCAGGGCAGGTGCAACTGGATGATCTTAAAGGCCTCTTCCAACCCAAATCGTTCTGTGTTTCTTTGTGTTTCTGTCATCAGCTATGACCTTGCTTGCTGTGCCCATGCCAATATCTCCATGTTGTGCTGTATGGAACGCAAATGATGGAAACTCAGTTGGAGCAAATGTGCTGGTTTCTTGGACCTTGCAATGGCACTGTGCTATGAGAAATTCTGGGAATTCACCAGCATTGTCCATCTCCAAAGCCAGAAGGGCAGAGAACCTGGTCCCATGGCGGGCCGCAGCGCGAGACCTTCTCAAAAGAGACCAGTTCACAGGGCCTGTGGAACTGGAGCTCTGTCTCCTCATCCCCCTCCTGAAGAACAATTACATTAGGTAAACTGCTGCTTTGTGATAGCGAACCTGTAGTACACTTCCATGTAGCAAAGTACACTGTAGCAAAAGAAGACACTGATTAGCACATGCAATAGAAACTGCTGTGCCAAAGCATTTTTTTAAAATTTTATTTTGCATTTCTGTGGTCTTATCAGCAAGGGCATAGTTTTCTCAAAGGTTATTTGACAGCCCAGAGTCTTGAAACAGACACATTGGCCCACTGCATGAGAAATACAGCTAGGCAGTGAAGGAACTACAAAGTGCTGCATCTTCTTTAGAATGTAACATTGGCATTTAACTTAGTCCCAGGGCAGCATAAGTGATAGAAGAGGAGTGAAAGACGAAAATGTCAGGAGGTCAAGCGCTAAAACAAGCACCTATACATATTCCTTGGGGGCCACTCAGGAGAGACAGTTCCAACAGACATCCATGTAGCTGCTGAAATTGCAAGGTCCCTGCTGCTGTGCTCATTTGAACAGGTAACCTTTGCTCAGTGGTGTTAACCATGTGACCAGCTCCGCTAGCTCTGAGAATATCCTTAGGCACATGCTCGAATGTTTGTAGAATGAGAGTCAGATGCGTGTCCTTTTGTGGGATGCCAGTACATGACAGCATCCAAGTGACATAAGGATTTAAAACATCTCTAGAAGTATTGCATTCTTGTGATACTAGGAAAGAACATTCATGTTTCTGGGCTCACAGGTGCATAGGGTTACCCTGCTGTGGTCAGCTACCTCTGGTGGTTATATGTGGGTTATATGTTTATATTATGTGCCTCATAATATAAAATCCGAAATTCATAAGCTTCACTGAGCAGAAGACATTTCTCTTTTTTTAGGAGGTTTGATCTTAGCCTAAGAGGCTTCAGGAATTTTTTTTCTCCCTGTTCACCACTGCCGGAGGTGTGGTTCTCTCGCCACAAGTGTTTAGTGATGCTTTTCACAGGTCTGGGAATGTTAGAAATATTAGGACATTGTTCCAGATCTTAAAAGTGGCCACTGATGATTCTTCAGAAGTTTATCCCTGGCCAGGGAGAACAAGTATAGGAAAATAGCAACTTGGAGGCACAAATAGATCCAGGGCTAGTCTTCAGTTGTGACACAGTTACTATTATGGAGAGCTACTCCATTATAATAATGAACTTCAATGATGCAATAAACTTCATGATACGTACCCTATGGCATAAAACAAACAAAACCAATTCTGCTTTCATAGATCTAGTAGTTATTTTTTTAAGTTCCTACTTGGAAGAAGCCAGCAACAGGTTTATAGCGAAAAAACAAGTTGCAATAACAAGAAGGAAAATCTGGAAAGAAGAAAATGAGAAGGTGGTAGAAAGTCAAGGCATATGGATCTATTTTCTGAAGACACTAGTTCACCAGGTTCTGGGGAGTTGATCTAAATATAAGGAAAGGAGCCTACATGGTTCAGCACAGTGAATCAATAACTCAACTCAGCACCAAGGTCCAGAAGGAAGTGATTTCAGAAGAGAAAATAGATCTGCAGATGTGGAAGGAATAGCTTTTTTCCCCTCAGGAGTGCTGTAATCCTCGTCTGTTCTGGCCTGGAGAGGCTGCTCAGCTATCCAAGACTAAAAAAGCTGTGAAGTTGTGGATGACCACAACAAGCAATTACAGAAATCTGCTTTTGTTTAATAGCTAAAAATCGAGGCTGGGACTTTCACCAAAAAAGTGCCTAAAACAAGTTATTGGTAAACCAAGCACATCTTGCCTGGATTATGGAGCTACCCCAATTAAAGTGTCCCACAGGACCTTTTGCTGCAGGCTGAATTTCCCCTCCCATAACATCTGACCACAGCTCGTCCTCTCAGAGGGATTTTAGGTTTGCATTTATTGTTTCAGCTAATCAACTTGTTTTGATAAAGTAACGAACAGGAAAGTGGGAACTCTGAGGCTTTTAGTTTTAGTGATAGGTGTCGTACTACATTATTACTGTGGTGGAAAAGAGCTGGAGCCTGGCCTCGCTTTACTCCTCCATCCTTACTACAACCCGCGTGCCTCTAGGTGGTGCCTGGATCTACGGTTTGGTTCCAGGAGTCGGGGAACAGCAGCCTCGGGCTGGGCTCTGCTTGGCAAGACATGCCAGTAGTCACATCACACAGTGCCCTTCCCGGAGCGGCAGAAGAAGAAAAGCAGGCCCGTTTTGCACAAGTACTAAGCGAAGGAGCCACAGCTGGAACTAGAAGGATCGTCCCACAATAACAGGTATGTCTGCAGTTCAGTGAGACCCCACATACAGACTTCATCCAGAGCTGACTCAGACACCTTCACTTAAAGCTTCATCCCAAAGAAAACCATCAGTTGTTTTGCTTTGAAGGTGCTGAAAAGCCCTGTCTAGAGAACTGGTGTCTGCAAGGAGATGTAACCAAGTTTATATCCTTCGGAGTGAAGTGTTAGAAATAAAACAAGAAGTGGGCAGGCTCTTGGATCATCAGTGAGAGCAGGTACCTATTTCTTTTCTGTTCTGCAACCTATTTTGCTAACCTGAGCTGTGTAAAAAATCTGATGTGTGTGTGGCAGGAATAACTCTCGGAAACACCTGTGGAGCATAGATGGTATATCTCCTATCCTGGATTGTAAGGAAGGGATTGGAATTGAAAAGATACACTGAGTTTGTTATGTGTGGAGTAAGTGATTCTTGGAATTTCTCTTTACACCTTTGAGGTGACAGACATCCACCAGGGAGGTTCACAGCTTTGGGATGATCACAGCACAACTCTTCATGTCTCCTTCTTTTCCCCTATGCAGCTAGGAAACAGAACACTCTCTCTGCTTCGAAGGAAACGATTTAGCACACATAGCCATGCCAAGTTTTATTCAGCCCTTACATGGCTGGGACACCCCAGCTCCCACCTACTCATGGTGTGTTCATTTATGTCCCCCTCATGCCGGAGTAACGCAACTCCCTGACTCCTACTTGGAAAGATGGCTTGGAAGGCTTGCTATTTTCTTTCCTACTGTACCCTTCTTTTGAGATGAATGACAGTGCCTGTATTTAGTATAGAGAGGAAGAATTTACCCTCAGGCTTTTTGCTTGCCCCTACAGGTTTGTCTGTACTTGCATTTCAGCAGGGAGCAAGCCTGGGACAAAGGATGAGATGGTGTCACATCTCAATGGACATCTAAGAAGGGTCACCACACATCCAGAAGCAGGACATGCCTAGCAGGAGGAGAGGGAACATCTTTGACATGCACCGCTCTCCTGAGGAGGCTGAAGGATTAGCCCCTGGATTTGTTTTTCAGATGATCCCATGCTAACAGCTTTGGGTGGATTTAGGCTGACTTCTCCGTATTGAGTCCTTTGACCTTTTAATCCTTCTGAAATACCCTATTCCTTCCCTCCCTCTGACAACTCCCAATCTCACTAGATTGTATTTTGTTGTTTTTCTCCTTGGACATGTTTTAGGAGCTTGTCATAGCTTTTCTAGTGGTCTGGGTAATTAGCTGGCAGCTCTGGCTCTTTCTTCTCACTGGACTGTACATGGGGCTGTGCTAATTTTAAGGTGCTGCTGAATGACGGTGTTAGATTTGCAATTTGAAAATTTTTCAGGGAGAAATTCAAACTTAAGCTTTTATGATAAATAATAAGGAATACCTCTGAATTCTTTTCTCTTCTTTTAACTTCTTTATCCCTCACTACAGCTGGCAGGCACAAAGGGCTATGCAGTTCTAAAAGGGGAAGAAAATAAGCCTGTGAAAAAAAGAAAATTGCAGGTGGTAGCTGAGGCCAGGTACAACTATGGTGTGGATGGGAAAGGGAGAAAGAGAAGCAAACTAGAGAAATGGCCGTGAAGGTGGTCACATAACTGAGGTGAAATAACTTAAGGACCTGGAATGTGGGGGAGATACAGAACCTCCTAAAACCACCACGTGTATGGTCACTAAAAGATATGTGAGGATGTCTTTTTTAGGCCCTTATTCATAATTCAATTGCATAATTTTGAGACTTTGAAGGAATCAATCCAGCTAATGGCGTATCCATAGGGAGGCTCTATCAGCTTCAGCCAGGGGATGGGAGCATGCTATGTTTTTTCGCAAAGTTGAATAACATGCTCTGTCTGCAGTCATGTCCTTCTCTCTCTCTCTTCCTGGCTTCCTCTGCCACTCATGGCTGAAATAAAAGGATCATAAGTGTGTCTTAATAAGCATTTCACACTGGTGCAGGAGAAAAAGAATTAGTCCATAATTATTCTTCTGGACTTAGGTCTTTATATAGACAGATTCACATGTTTCCTTCTGCAGTTCATCTTCAAAGTTGTGTGTAGAGGAAATGCAGGAAGTGCTCAGAAAATTGTACAGTGCCTTGCTTAAATTCATGCAAAGCTTATAATTATCTGAGGTCCTTGGGAATTAATGTTGCCTTTAAAGTTTAGTATATACTCAAGTTTTTCTCTCAAGAAAGATGGCTTAAATATATTGGAATTGGAGAAGTCCCTTTGCCTCATCACTTGCAATTGCTGTAAACAAAACCAAATAGGTCCATGGTAGGCTGACTACTAGTGGCAAAATATACAGAGGTTTTTCCTTGGCTCTGGATAAGAAAAGATTGGCATTTTGGCAGCATTTTTGGGACTCTCAGCTTTCTCCCATTCTCTTTCAGGGAAAGTGTGGTGGAGAAGGAATTCACAGAAAGGAAGTTGGGAAGTTGAGGACATCAGCTGCACAGCTCAGTGTGTGATGGTTCAAGAGCCGAATACAGAGGAGGAGGACGGCAATGCCTGGTCCAACTCAAAACAGGGACATCCATCCAAGGGATCAGTTATTTGAGTAGCTCATCTCACACCCATGCACAAGGACAGCACTGCTGGACTTGAAAAGGCATGGATACCTCCCTACATAGCCCAGCAAGTCTGTTCACTTTTCTTCTACAAATAAAACTGCCAGGTTCACAGTTTCTGAACAGTTTACGCTCTCACACAGTCACTTTCTATGTGAGTAAAGGAAGCAACTAGTTCTCACTCTTCTTTGCATACCCATGAAGGATGATGGCACAGATCTATGTGTATTTCATCCAGACCTACTGCAAGACCAAGGTTTTGGGCTTAATCACATGTGGTACATAGGGAAATGAGTTCCATCTTAATGTACAATGTAAAGCAAAGAGCCTTTTCACATCTGTTGTGCTGTTCAATAACATGTTTAATTGAAAACCAAAACAAAGTACAACATGGAAAAATCTCCAGAAAAAGGTCCTAAGGCAGGCTGCTTTTTGCTTTTTCCAGGCAGTAGGGAAAATAGTCTGATTAATTCTTAAGGAGTATCTATGTATGTAAAAAACCCCGAATTCTACCATCTCTGCACCAGATGCTGTTAAATTAAGCATGGCAAATATAACCCTGAGCAGTGTTTTACTAAAAATCTGAAACAAACAAACCACGGAAATTTTGGCAAATCTTTCAAGTCAAAACCCGAGAAGAGCTGAGCTGCCACAGAGGTCTTCAGTGAGTTCATGAAGAGTTTGTGTCAACCAACAGTTGGAAAACCAAAAAGATACATAAGATTTTGACTCAGTCACTTCTCCAAAGAGAATGCAACAACTTGAGACACCCCTATGAGTCACAGAAGGCTTCCTGAGCCTTGTGCTTTCAAATGCAACAGCCCTCCATGGATTCCATGGATTCCACTGAGTTACATAGTTTTCTGAAAACAGATGAGCTTTATTGTTCACAGCATCTCATGGACAATTGCTATGGCTCACTTGTATTTGGTGTGAAGAAAATATATCCTTTAGCTCATTTAAAATCTACTGCTTGGTTGTTGCTTTATGACCCTTAGCTGCTATCTTGGACGGCCCTTACGTTCCTCCTTTCTCACATTCAAAGTTTTATAGACTCCTGCCATCACCCTGCAGTCATCCCTTACATAGTGGGACTGGTTTTCCTTTCTCCTGTGCTGGTGTAAGTCAGAAGTAACATGATGAAGTCTGCAGAGGCTGTACAGGAAGCACAGAAGAGAATACGTCTGTGTAGTTTCTTAATGCAAACCCTGGTGTATCCCTGCAATTTGACCCTAAATCTAAAAAAAGAGATTTCCATATGTTACATCTAAAGGTATTTAGTGCCATTAGTAACAGAGCAATAAACCAGTGATCTTTCCTTTCCTATCCAGAGGGAAAAGAAAACAGGGACTTGAATGCTAAATTCATTGTTCAGCTTCATCAAGATATTGTTTCTTCTTTGGATATTTTCTGAGTTTTGGTTTTAGAAGTGTTCAAATTTATAACCCAAATGTCCATGCTCACCCAGAAATTCAATGAATTCAGAGGAAACAACTGGTCTCTGAACAGCTGTTAGTTTGGTTTCGAGTGTTTCAGAGGATCTTATTAAAATAATAAATTTCCATAGGAACTGCTACTGCAGCACTTTTATTTTTTTATTTTTTCTTCAAGAAGAAAGTTATGCAAGGCCTGTTGGACAGTGTCAGCACACCTGGACATCTCAGAGACTGGGGAGTTTTGTGGAAAGTGGAGATAAACAGTAAAGAAACTCAGGGTTTTCTCAGCTCAGGGCAGGTAGTGGAATACTGAAGAAAGAACTACAAACTCTGCCATCCCCAGGAGGTCTTTGCCTGGCTCTTCGCTACCCTAAAGGGCACTTTATTTGGCAACCACCACAGACAGCAAATAGCTGCTGATTGTCACACTGGGAAGTGCAAGGCCAAGCAAATTTGTCCATGATTCCAGCACTAAATGCTTACTCCATAGCTACAGTTTGTGTTTTTGTTCTCAGGGATCTGTGAAGGGAACAAACCCTTTGTTCCCCCTCTTGCCTAAGTGGGAAGTATTACACTACAGGCAGGTGCTGGATGCCTTGAAGAAACTTTAACTTAGTCCTGCTGATCAGAATGCCATGGAATGTGCATGTAGGTGGAGGACAACCTACTGCAGCTATTGCACCTCACAGCTGCCACTGTGCAATTGCATCCTTTCAGTGCCTCCAGATGCAAGCCAGGGCAACAGCTACTTGCATTTTAGTTTAGACCCTTGTAACATACAACTACAACGGCCCCATCAGATTCAGAAGTCTTTCACACTTGACTGATGGTACATGTCTGAGCCCCTCTGGTAAAAGCAGATCTGCTCATTCAAGTGAAGGATCCTGAAAGAGTTTCAGAGTTAAAAAAACAAATGGCTTTGGTTTAAGCTTCTGCACACATCTTCATGATATAATTGTTTTTCAATAGAGTCATCTCTTAAAAACATAATTAGAGGTCAAATATTAATGGACAATCCATGTCTTCAAATGTAATTAAAAGCACTGATACAAAACTGCCTCTGTCCAGAAAGTTCCTGTGCTTGGCTAAACTTTCAGGGGCTGATCATTAGTCTCAGCCATAATGTTACTTAAATCATGTAGATTCATAATCCTCAGCAAGAGAAAAATCAATGCTGAAGTGCTTTGCTTGTGTAACAACATATATTAATGAGCCTGGAGTGTCTCTTCAATGAGATAATACCAAATAGTTAAAGTATGTAGAGAGAACCTCCTGAATTCATTATGAATTGATTTTTATCCTTTTAATATTCTTGCTTACAAAGGAGTTCCTGTATAACACTGGCCTTTTTCTCTGGCAGTACATCTCCTTTTTTCATTGGTCTTGTTCCTAGGTGCTCTCACAGTGCAGGCTGGAGACGAGAATTACAGCAGGAAGAGCATGTTGATGAGGTCTGCATAAACTGAGTCATATAAACACAGCACTAAGGTAGCCACAGTTAGAGAAAAGAAGAAAGCAGAAGGCTAATGGGCCTTGCAAGTGATGAAAATAAGAACTTGTTACCAGTCTACCCCTTTCTCTTCTGTGGCTTCAGGTGGCCTGGCCTGAGTCATTGGCTTCTCCCATCTGTGGGTATGCCTGTTACAGCTTCCCCGTGGATTTCCAGATAGCTTTCTGGGGATAAATTGATTTGATAGGATTTGGTAAAACAAATAATTTCACTCCCTACCTTGCAAAACATAAGGAGTTTAGGAGTGAGTGATGATGAGTCATGGTCCGTCTTCAAAGGGTTAACACATAACCTGGGCTGTAGCAGCATGTGTTAGGTTTACTCAGTATGTACTATCTCTGGAAAAGGCTTTTAGCAGGCCACATTTTTTTTTTGTTTTGCCATATCTCAACAGATAAAACTTTACATGTAGGCTGAGCCCATACTCTACAGCTATGTCTACTCAAGGTAGTTTTTCTAGTGTAGCTGCATCATTCACCAGCCATATGTCTTTGCAAACTCTGTCACAACACCATGAGGAAAAACATGTAACATAGGCCTAGTTTACTGTTTTGCTTTTCATAGGCCACTGTAGCTGTTCTTTGTCTCAGCCTGATTTCCAGGGCTTAGAAAGCTTATTCTGCTCAAATTTTTTTGACAAATTGAGCATGGGCTGAAAATTAGTACCTGATGTACATATGGCTTGCATGTGTACTATCTGACTGGGCCTCAGATTGCTTATTTATAGATGATTAAATACAAAAATAGATTAAAGCATTTGCATGCAACAAAATATGTTTTGGATGAGGCTGATAAGCATCTTTTCCTATGTTACTTTAATAGCAATAAGTATTTAGAGATATGCAAAAACCAAGGGTTCCAGTGGAAAATATTTCAACAAAGAGATTATGAAGCCTGCTAAAGAAGATTTTATGTTTAAAATAATAATTATAACTATTTTAAGCAAAACTGCTCTGAGACTTCCAGATGTTTTAATATCACTTGAACTGCAACTGTACCTCTTATTTTGATAATTTGTTGTATTTTCTTCTATTCTCCCATCCCCCTCTTTACATCCATTCATATCCTCCCTCTCTTTGACCTGGGCTATCAGCTTGTAGCTTTGCATTCAGACCACAGTTGCACAGAAACAATCCGCACTCCAAGTGATACTGCTGAGTCCCACCAAAGGCTCTGCTTCTCCTCAGGAGGTGAGCTGCTGTGGAGACATGCATCCATCAATGTGCTGTCATAAGCAATGGTGTTAGATAAAGCTTCCAGCTGGAAGGGGAGGAATGCTGCTTTTCCCATCAGAAAATGCCTGGCCACTCCAGGGACTGAATAGTGTCTAAGGCCCATTTCTGCTGATGTTTTCTATCATATCAGTGCTCTCCCAGGACTCAGGCAGAGGAAGCCTCTTGAGAATGTCCTATATTCACAGGCTATGTTTGGAAAAGATCCTAAACCTTGGAAATTATACATGTATTCCTCAAAACATGAAGCTTGATCCAGCATCAGTTTTTTGCACAGGAAACTATGTTCTCCTCTGCAGTTAGTCCTGTGTGAAAGTTGTTACTTGTGCAGGCCTCTCCCTTCCTCAGTCATTTTCATGGAGCAGAAATTATAATAACAAGTAGTCTTTCTGACACATGGGATTTTTTCTAAATAAGATATAGAGATGCTTCATTTTGGGGCTCTGTTCTTGGGAAACTGCTCATGTACTCCATTCTTAATGATCAGCCTAGAGAGGTTTTCCCCATCTCTATCTTAATACAAAGAAAATGTTTTGAACAGATTTTGTTCTCAGTGATCCATAAGAAAGCATATTTGCAAATTCATGCCCATGTCAGATTATTTTTATCATTACAATTGGTCTCCCCATGGAATTTGTTAACATGTTGTTGGCTATTTTCATCCTCCACAAGAAAATGAATCTATTGGGTACCACAGAGCTCAGTTATTATAAGGTTTTTTGATTAAAGACTTAAATTGCATCTGAGAAACAGGAATTACAGGGCCTAATGTCCCCCCCAAGATTTTAATTTAATACACAAAAGGAGCCAATCACTCCCTACTGAGGTCATTACACTGAAATATTTTTTCTAGCTTACAGAGTAATTGGGATCACTGGAGCTTGTTTCCCCCGCCACCCTTAGGAAAAAGGATGGGTCAATTTTGGCTGCCTCTGAAGGTTCATAAGTTTTGTGAGTGTTCATGCCTAAGATGAATTTCCTTGTTGTTTCTATAAGGAACAAGGAACTTGAGAGAGCCCCCGTTCATGTACAGGCATTGCTTGATGTAGTAGCCACTCCTCTAACCATTACAACATGGCGCTGGAGGAAACCTCTGAGGTTCAGGTCCCCATAAGCCCAAGTACCCAAACCATGGTGCCAACCTTCATCCTTCCTTCACCATGAACCCCCTTTGGAATAAAAAAAATACCCTCAGAAAATATAGTAGTTTCGGAGGAGGGTGCTGTCCCAGGAGGATGCCCACGTCCTAGATGCCTGAAAAGGTTCATGGCCAAGGTAGCTGGCTGCCACTGGACAACATCATGGAGCTGATCCCACCCATCTGCTTCTCCCCTGTGACTGCTATGTGGAGATTTGAACTTTAGGGCTAGGCAGTCTAAGGCAGATCCAGTGAAGTCCCCATATATTCATTTAATTCCAGGATAAATAAACGTGTGCTGAGGTCACCGCCAAATTATGGCAGCATGGGAGCCAGAGGGATGTTGGCAGGTCAGGCCCCGAGGTCAGGGAAGATGATCCCACCCCAGTCCCCAGTACAGTCCCATTACAGTCCCATTAACCTCAGCAACTCATGGGCAGTTAAAATTTAAACCCTTGCATAAGTGGTTTGCTGAACTGGTGCCAGAAAAATCATGTCTTACAGGACTGAACCCATTAATTCTCACTCTCTGAGAAGTAGCAGGGGGAAGAGATGAGCCAGAAAACCAAACATCTTTGGAGCGTTTGATCCAAAAAGAAGGGCAAATTCCAAAGTTGAGGAAACCTCACATGCTTTGCAAGGGTAAAAAAAGGCAAAGGGAATTCAGGGTTTCCATGCCACAATCATCTTGGGGCTGTGGTAACTTTGCATGGGTCAGGATATTTTTGTATAGTGAAAAATGCCAAGACACTATTCATCATGCCAATTTGTAGGCACAAATTACATGTATCACCAGTGTGAAATTCAGCTTCTTATATCTAACTTGAGAAAAAGTTTCCTAACACTCATTTTTTTTGTAATCTCCTATTAAAGAACAAAACATTCAGGAGAACAGGCAGCCAGGAGACACACTCGTTCCCTGAGCACCAGTAAACATCTTTAACAGATACAGATGATAACAAGTATACTAAAAACAAGAATAAAAATATGACTCAAACAAAAGCAATATACTTCCAAAACAAGGCTCTCAACCACACAGGTTTCTCCCACAGGGGAGAGGCTGCAAGAACAAACAGGCGACACTTTTTAGTTGTGTCCCTTAACTGCACACCTGGAAAGCACTCAGATCTGCTGGTGATGAGGACGACACAATAAGACCCTATGCAGAACATAAACACCGTGCTTCAGTGAAGGCTTTCACAATGGTGTATATAGAACCATTATTTTTCCCCAGGGTGTTAGGCACTGAATTCTTTCAGGAGCCATTTAATTATTTCGTTTTATTTCTGCTCAATCTGTGTAGGAAAGCTTAGTAAAAGGACTGTTCATTTTGACAAGGTTCCTCAGGGAAACCTCAAGACAAAATAGCAGTAATTTTTTCCCCATATAACTCACCAAGAAAAATAGCAGTGGAAATAAAGGGGTAATAACAGAAAGGGTAAGATTATCTTTTTAAAGTGATTGCTTGATACCAATACATAGTGAATGTTGTTAATGTCATAAACATAGGTTTACTTAGGGAAGATATGAGGAAATGTTAGGAACAAAGAGACTCTTACAGCTAAACTAAAATTAAGACTGGCAAGTGTAAGAGGAAAGGGGAGGGAGGGGGAAAGAAAATCCTTTTAGTGAGGGTCCCATGATCCTGATGAAGATGCTGTGGTTGTATCCCTGCTACGTGTTCTTGCTGGCTGGGCTGCTAAAGCACCTGCTAATAAACTGGTAGCCTGACTGTCTTTCTTTCTACTTAGAGGGAGGCAGTTGAGGCAGACACCTGTACAGATAAATGCACATATGTCTGTTGTGTGAACCTGAAGTCCTGTTTCCCTGAACTTGTAAGGGCTTTATTTTCTCTGCTCTGAAATGTGCAATGTTTCTGATCCCCAAGCTCTTGGCCCAAGCAGCTCTACCTTTCTTCCCATCCTCTGGCTACGCTTCTGACTCTGATGACCTTCTTTCTTCCAGGCATAAGGTCACAGGCATTTCAGGGCTCCCCCTTCTCGCAGGACTGTCCCCAAGCCCCAGTTGAGAGCTTGGCATAGCTGCCTGGGGGACCTCATGTGTAGCTCCTGCCAAGCCTGAGAGATGCTACTTTCCACTAGTGAACAGGAAACCCTGTCCAGCAGTTATCTGTATCTTTTCTGACAATACGTCTCTCCTTACACCTCCAGAAACAAGGTATAATCTATGTTTTTAAACTGATTAAGAGAACATAGTGCCCATGACTGCAAAACAAGGCTCAACAGTATTTTCTTCTCATTTGATCTGAACCTTCTGAGCCCTGGCACTTCAAAAACTCATTCATGTGTCTGAATTTTAGTCTTAGAAGCATCGAGTTGCCCCTTTGACTTGATATACAACAGATTTTAAGGTTGATAATTGATGTGGTGACCATTTCCCCAGTCTCTCCATAGCACTGCTTACAGTGTGTCAAGTACATAAATCATGATGGGTTTCAGGCTTGGACTTTAGGACAGAAATTTTACTCTAGAAAATGTTTTGAAAATACTCATCTGAGTCCAGATCTCAGGTAATGATGTTCGTGACATTGCAGGTCTTGAGAGCAGTCATGGCTCAGTGTTGAGCACATATTCCTGCAGGTAGTATGTCCTTCCCCTCCACCAAGCAACCAGCCAGGCACTGGGATCTTAAAATCAAACTCCATTCCCATAAATTCATATGCTCATGAATCTTACAGCCATGGGGAACATTAGTACTCTCTACACTATCTTTTGTTTAATATGATTCAAAGAGACTCATTCAACAAATTCTGTGTCAAACTCTGAAGTTCCGATTGAGCCATGCAGAAATTTATCCAAATATTGACATAATATAAAAAAGGAATGAGGAACATCCAATATACAATTGTTCTCATATTGGCTATGGATCCTCATTTACCTTCTATCTTTGTAACAATTCACATGTGTCACTTAAGCTTTCCTTTCCTTCCCCCGTCCCGTCTATCCCACCCCTCATAAAAAAACCCAAAGTGCTCTCATTTGAGCCTTTAATAGCTTGTTTTACCAAACTGCCATTGGTATACTTCTTTGTAATACTCTTGAGCAGGCTACTATTTTGTTGCTAAAACCTTATTTACTTTCTATTATCTACTATTTTATTTTAGTGTAAGAAGCCCTAGAGAGCTGAAAAAAGAGCTTCTTGAAAGAGAAACAGCAGCCTTTTAGACTATATGGGAATTTTTGTGATGGTTGTTCCTACAGATGAGACTAGCACAACAGATAGACATCTAGATGTTTACCTTAAACATTGAGTTCAGCTGATGCTCTGGTGCTGGGGAAGCGGGGGGCCCATCTCCGCTGGTTGCAGCTGTGCCTATGGCTGGCCATGGACCATTTTGACCCTGACCCCAACCCATGGGCTGATTCTTGGTTTGACATTGAACTTGTTTGGCTGATGTAGACTTGCCCAGTGATCTAGGCTGCCCCAGTAGGTCTGCCTTTTCTTCTGTGCTCAGGGCTGTGGAACTGCACCTCTTGTCCATCAGTGAAGCCCCAACCCCACTAGCCCCAATGTTATGATCACTGTCATGGTTTTACCACAAAATTAGCAATTCTGACAAGAGATGTCCGAGAGAAGTCACACACACACCCAAAAAGAAAGAAAACACACAAATATCACAGTTTATTTCACACACACTGAAAACCCGACAATAAAGTGCAAAAAAAAAAAAGACAAATTAAGCTTCCCAGGGCCTGTGTTGGGGTGAGAACACTCTGGAATAGTGCTGGTCTCTCTCTGGGGCTCCTGAAGAGACGCTGGGATAATTAGAGAAGGCCCGTGACCGATCTGAGGACCCACAGCAGCACGAGCCTTCGCTTGGCTTTTCTGAAGAAAAACACTCAAGACAGTTAGAAACCGCGAGCCCTCTCCCCCCTCCCTTTAGCCCCCAGGAAGGGATTTCAGTGCTGATGGAAGAGATGTGGTCTTTAAACCCGGGCAATAGCCGCAGA
>VYZS01105262.1:4128-14410 GCA_013400695.1 Neodrepanis coruscans
GCCAACTGAGTTTTTTAAAAAAAATCTGAAATTTTAGACTGTGGCTTGCTTATACACTGCATTTGATTCATCACTCTCTGTTCCTAGATGTATATCTTTTTTTATCTAATTCAAACTTCTTCACATTCTTTAGTTCCACAGGAATAAAAAAAACCTTGGGAAGTGACATAGCTAAATTTCAAACACACATTTCAAGAGTAGCATAAAGGAAGCAATATGATCTCAGTGTATACACATGCCCCACATTGAATAAACCAAACTAGTAATTCTTTCACTGTGATTTCCAGTCAAGAAACATTGCAAAGAAGCTTATTAAAATATAACTTGAATCTCTCATCCTTTGTAGAGCCAAACATTCTCCAGACATTACCTTCTGATATTACTCTCCGTAGGAGAAAGCAAATAGATACTGGTGGTCTGCCGTGAATCTATTCTTCAACTTACCATTTCTTTGAAATTCTACTTTTTAGTGAAGAAAAACGGGGAGAATTTATTTTGAAAAAATAAGAATGTGTGCAATAAGAGGATAACTTTCTGAACAACAGTGAATATGTGTCTGTGTGTGGGAACATGTGTTCACTAACAAACTAACTAAATATCTATTGGGAATGAGCAGACAAAATTAAACAAAATACATAAATGTTGTGCAAAAGTTATTCCACCTTGTATCCTTTAAATGCTGGTATATAAACAACTAGTTACTGTGTTATCAGCTCTACCTGAATGCAAGATCAGACTGTTTAGAACTAATGACAACAACTACAGCTGCCAACAAGCACTATTTTATGCTCAAAGTTCATCATCTCTTAACTTGTTGAACACAGTATGTGATATAATTTCCAGTGTTCTGCAAAGTAAAAAATTACATTTTGATTTAAAAATTTCAGATCTTTTATTCAAACTCTTTTCTTAGATATTTTTCAGTACAAAAAAAATCAATGTACAAAACACAAAATATACTTACAGAAGAACTTCCATAAACTTGATTTAGTTCATAGTACATTTTTTTCAGTGGATTTGGCAAACCACCCATTCTAAGAAAGCTTGATCATTCATCTCCAGTTTCAACAGCTGCCTTCTAACAAAAAGATTAAATTTTACATCCAAAATTTGACAATGGTTAATGAAGTTTCTCTTTGAATTAGACTTGTCAAATATGAGGATTCCAGAATTCTTCAGATACAACACTGTCCAAGTATTAAGCCCATCTAATTCATGTAGCTAGATGGATTAACATGAGCTTTCTGTCACTGACCTTCTTTATTTTTACCAAAACCTTGTTTGTAAGTTCTATGGTTTCATCCCACTTGTTTTTTTCAGGGCTTGTGTATGTCACCAGGTTTTCAGTGTACTGCAAGACTGACTTCAAAAACCTATGAGAAATAACACCAAAGAAATAAACTCTTTAAAGCATTTAAAAAGGAAAAAAAAGAGAAAAGTATCTTAATGACTGATTTAAAGTTGCTAATGTCTTCTAATAGACAAATCTCCCTCTGGATGATCAACACTTCTGGAAAAAGAACCACTCCCTCACTCTCACAGTAGGATTCAAAGATTTTCAGAACTGCAACTGAAACTGACATAGAGAGAATACAGTGACAAAATGTGTGATAGAATTTTCCCCAAATGGCTTCCTTTCTTTTCTCATTCAAATGTTTCATAATATATGATACCCACTCAGCTGAATGACATACAAAGAGCAAAATCACCAACATCTTAAATACAGCTTGTATGTATTAATATTTGAGTGCATGATTGTTCTCTATACAAAGTAGAGCCTAATAAAAATTAAAAATGTGAATAACTGGACCATGTATTTTCAACTAAGTTATTTTAGTGCTTGAGTGAACATTATCTGAGATATAATTATGACTATAAGGATAGAAAATTTCTACAGGATTTGTATTACAGATCAAAAAGGAGTATGTACAATTCTCATTTTCATAAAGTAAATTTAGATACTTACTTTAAATACTGCTGATAATCAAAAGGATTCTTCTTGCAAACTGAATGAACACTGACTAGTTCCAGAGTAATTAATATTAAGATGAGCTGCAACACTGGAGACAAAAATTTAATGCTAGAAATAAAAAAAGAAAAAAATTAAAATAAACAAACTAAAGCAAACTTAAAAAGAAATCACTGATATAAAAAAGAAATCTTCAGACTTCTTTACCCATCCTGAATAGCTGGATACTGCGTAGTGGGGAAAAAAGAAAAAAACCACTAAGAAACGTCCTTCAGCAAAAAGCAGTGCAAATCCCAGAGCAAGAAATGAAGACTACAAATGATGACACCTCAAAAAAGGGGAAAAAAATGAAATGCATATAGTTAAGATTCCAAACAAAAACTCAATAGCACCCATTACTCCATAGATAATTAAGCAGAGTTCAACTGAATTGCAAAAGTGTATCATCAGTTTCAGTTTAAGCTATGTTTCTTAAATAACATGGTTAATAATTTTAGGAACATAATCTGACCAATAATACAGCCAATAATATAAAATGTACAGTTTTCCCACTTTTTCAAGTAGATTCATAAAACCCTAGAAAGCACTTATGAATAGGAATAAAATGAATGGAATATTAAACAATCTCTCTTCTATCTACCAAGATGCTGACTCAGGTATAATGATAAAAACTAGCAAACTAAAGTAGATAAAGTCTTCAAATGAGTTAAAGCTATTGCATTCAGACAAACCTTGAATGGTATTTATATGCTTAAACAGAAAAAGCTAGCAACTAAAAAAATAATATCTAACATTTAAATGATATTTAAAGAATGTAATTTACAATGAAGTAATCTAACAATGCTAAAAATACCCACTAAATTATTCTCCAATTTGATATTTTCTTGTTATTTCAATATTGCTGCTTAATAGAAATCTGGGTTGACAATCTAAAATGGGTTACAAGAATGCGTAAACTTTTAAGACAAACCACTGAAAGCCAGCAACAGCAGTGTACAGCCACTCTCTCATATGCCTGACCACAAAGTAAAGGAAAACCATCAGCCAACCTGTTCAACATCCGTAGATAGTTATGCCTCTGGCGAGAACGGAGAGTCTTGTTCATCCACTGCATGTATTTCACCTCAGCGCTGGCAATAACTTGTTCGGACACTTGATGGCACTGTGAGCTTATTTTGCGAAGTATCACCACTATTTCCAGAACAGGTCGCGGAGAGTAAAGCGTGCAAATACGTCTATCACAAAGTTCAATCAACAACCTCCAAAACAGGAAGGGATTTTAACGTCAATCTTTCATTAGATGTATTTAACATAAGACACATTTCATATTAAGTGTGGTTTGATTCATAATGTTTTAACTTAGAAAATGTGGAAACAAACCGCCCTTACCTCACAACTGAAAAAAAGCAAGGATCCGTGTAGTAAGGGTAGTGGTTGTGTACTCTATCACTTCACTGAATATAAATGCAAAACTGATGGAGATTAATATGCTTCCCATTTCAGATCAAAGAAATAAAACCACAATAAACAAAACTGCCTGGTTGAGATGATATACTGAACACATCAAATCACAGCAGGGCTGTGGTTGAAGCCTCCCACCATAGTTCAACTCACAATGAATTCACATTCACCATAATAAAACTCACTGAAGCAAATGGTATTAATTAGTATCCCCACTAGTGTGTGGTCCTTCTTTCGAGCAGAACAAGAAGCAGACTTAACATTTTGTAAAATGCAGGTGATAAGGCCATTTTTTTAATCGACATCATATCAGATCATGCTTTGTTAAAGCACACAGATATCTTCCTGCTGTCATACTCTAATCTGCTACCCTAATGTGTCACACATTACTCTAAACATTGTTTTTATAGAAGTATTTCTTAATCTCCTCCTGCTCAAATTATCTCTGAGAGAGCAAAACATCTATGACTAAAAACAATAAAGGCAGAAAAACTTTAAAAAAAACGTTTAACACTTTAATAATTAGGCTTTTTTTTCCATAAATGAGAAAATTGCAGATTGGTGGGTAGGAAACAGCAGGCCCACATATTATATACATAAGGCAACAGGTAAAATCCTCTTTGTACTATCCTGCTCATTCCTAACGGGTTTGATTAGGAGTGTTTTGTTCCAACATATTCGTTCAGTCATGGGACTATCAAGGGTGCTGTAAGTGTGGTAATTAAAAGTCAAATTGTTTTCAACATTATTCCAAGTCAGACATAATTGGAACTAACCTACCTCTAAGTCTGATGCCAAGTACTACAAGATACATTCTATTTCTGAATCTTGATATTAAAGCATGTAAGTACAGAATTATTTAGTTGTGTATTACCATTTTGAATGCCACACACAGCTGTGACACAGAGCACATTAAAACGAATTTCTGATGCAATTTTAGCACACTAAAAATAGATTAAAAACAACCTAATCTAGTCAGTATATAAACACTGAAAATATTTTGCTTTTGCAGCCTGAAAGAAAAATGGTTTTCTCTTCCATGTTAATTTCCAAGTAAAATCTCTATTGTAATTCCCAAATCTATGTCCCACCTTAATTCTGAAGATGATGCTCAGCTGCAATCCTAAAATTATCAGAGTAAATCAGTAGCAGCATTAGAAAAGTGCATACAACATTTCAAGCCTTGTTCTGAAAACAGGGAAGTGAGTCACTTAGGTTTAAGACTTCTTATGTTGGGCTGCCTGTAAAGCTGACTCTGGGAACCAGAAGAACATCAAACTCACCTCTTTGTTAGGACACTATTGATTGGATCATCCAAACTACAGCAGTTCTGGGGCATATATTGCTGCAACTGAGTTGTAATTTCAGATATCATCAAAGTTAAAGTACTAGCTTCACCATTTTCTTCCAACCTTAAAAAATAGAAAACAATTAACATTTCAGATTATAAAGTTCTGTAGTACTTATTATTTCTCAAATAGCATAGATCAAGATGCAGAATCTTATCTTGCATAGCAGCGTATTCAATTCTCACTCTCTGATATTACTGTTCTCTTCCCTCCCATCTTACAAGCATGATTTTATTTCTCCAGCTAAATTCAACTTTTTCTCAGTTTCAGCAATCTTCAGAATCCCTCTTAATTCTCCATTCAAAGTCCTGCAGTATATTGAATATGTGATAGACGCATTTTATTTTCATCTCTCAGCTCTAAACAAGTACAATTTCCTCCAGTGATATTACTAATGACTTCCTGCTTTTCAAGTAACAGAGAATGTTACACTCTTTTTCTAATGAGTATTTCATATAGTCTTCCACTGTTTTGGTCACCAAATCCGTTTCAGAATAAGGCGTTATTTTCTGTCTTACATTTGTTAAGCATTTCTTCAGAATCTGGAGTCACTAACACCTCTGTGTTTCAGGTATCTTCTCATTCCCTTCAAATTAGCATATTTTTTATGGTTTTTACAGCACCTGTACTGATATGCACAGCACACATTAAGCTAAAGAGAACAAAGGGGTCTTCTCACAACCCCTCTGGAGTCTATCATCTTCCTAGTAAAGTATTTGGGAGACATTTCACCATCTTAAATCTCATTCTTCATAACTATTTTGACAACCATCTTATATAGCATATACATACCCTTTAATTGTTTGAACTTGTTCCTCAGGCACTGCTGGCAATTCAGACCATAAATGAATGCTCTTCATACATTCCAGCACCTCAAAAATGTATCATGAAAAATGTTTTGTAAAGGGTAGCCTTTGACAGACAGGCCAACGTATTTTACTTTTCTTAGTGGCCCATTTAGGAAAAAAACAAGTAGTCATAACTATGTAAGCCAACATCAATTGCTAAGGCTTACGGTAGGGCAAAAAGTCTTGATGTACACTTCCATGCTAAAACATTATCTGAATAAACTAATTTACTACTTTTCTAATATAAAAAAATTAACTAACATGACTTTTGTAACATACTGTTTGAATGCTGTTGAAAAGTGAAAATATGTCTACTGCAAAACCAAATCAATACAGAAACGTCCTCAAGCAGTTCATTAAACTGATTGTCTGAGAACTACCGCAACAATGGAAAGCAGATTTTGCTTCCACACAATAAAAACCTTAGCAATATCCCAATCCCAGACTCCTGGTGACATGGCAAAGCAGTGCTCCTGATACAAAAACAGTAAGGATATTAAGAAAACTACACAACAGCAAATATTCAGGTAAGAATAAAGCTATTCAGTAATCTAAAACAGAAACACAATATCAATTGCATCAACAGGAGTGTGTGCAGTTACGGCTCATTTTAGCAACTGTAAATTCCTTTTTGAAAGATAAAGCAAAAAGAAAACTAAAAATATGTAAGATTTTACCCTTTTTCAGGACAATTGAAGCATGAAGAAAACAACTAGACTAATTTTAAAGATGCACAATTTTAAGGACCAAAATGCCTTCACAGATGGAAGTACCTACCTGTTTCCTGAGTTGGGAAATTGGATGAAACCGAGATTGGTAGGAATTTGCACAGCTGATCAGTGGTTTTATGACCATGTGTTCCTGAATTACAAAATCACAGATGACACACAACAGTTTCTTTAAACTGTCCTAATCATACTCAGACCTAGATTTATACTTTATTTTATGCAAGCCACCTATAGAACTGACGTCAATAAAGACTTCCAAATGTCTGAGAACTGAAAGAAATAACAAGCACAGTGAGTAGTCAGAGCTTAATTTCATACATTTTAACTATGAAACTTGACAGCAGCTGACAAAAAAGCAACCAAGTATTATCTTAATTCACTCAATACATCATGAGAAACTAAAAAGAGCTGCAACTAATGAACAGAAGACTCATCTCACAGGTTGCTGTATGATATTGAAAGAAGTAAGCCCAAATATAAACAAGAAGCCGGAGAGCAAATATAATAATCACTAACGTTGAAAAACATATCGTTAGACAAAAAGTCTTTACAAATTCACAGCATAAGTACAGATACAAATAACCCCTCCATTAGTGAGCTACCATTATTTACAGTGTCTCAGAAAATCTCAGTAACTACATACCTCAGTGGGTGAGCTACAGCTGTTCTACATACATTTTGGATAATTCAGCAGATAAACAGGCTACGTTTTTTGCAATGTAATTTCACAAAATTAAGTGAAATCACTCTAATTTATAGATTAACCATGTGAATAAAGACTGGTTAAGCCAACAAATTGAGGTACAGCCAGACAGGGTAATCTTTTGGAAAATTTTCTGTGCTTATTTCACTACAAAACTAGGCAAAAACATACTTTCACAATTTTTTACTTGGATGAATGCTTCATTTCCACCAAAAGCAGCTGTCAAGAAAGATTCAGTCATAAAATTTTCTAAAATCATACCTGTTATCCAAAACAACAAAAAAAATATTCTGAGAATATAAATTTATCCCTACCTTAAGAGAAAACATATCCTCATCTGAGAATCTGCAGAGAAGAGTAATTGCAAATGCAACTATCTGATTAGCTACTTCTCTTGGAAATGCTTCTAGATTGATTTCTCCATGGCTTAAACGATCTCTTATACGTGGGCCCTCCTGGTGGTTTAAGAAATCCCAAAGAAAGTCCTGTGAAAACACACATCAGGTGTCCAGAATTCTATTCTTTGTGTGCTCACCCAGAATTTAATAAATTCAGTGTATAGAATAACCCTGAAATACAAGTATGTGAATATGTCTATAAGAAAGTGGCACCCTCTGTTTGAGTAGTAAGATGTGGAATGTGCTCTGGTAGGCTTGAGCTACATTTTCGTTCCACTTGCCCAGATAATGTAAGATGTGTCCCAGAAGCAGTCAGAAATAAGTTTGAAACTTCCCTGTATGAGGAATTAGTTCTTTTTCTGCACCATCCCGCTGAACTTCAGAAGTCTAAATAAACGTGCCTTCGACACATCTGTATTTCAGAAAGAAAGATAGTCCCATATCCTGACTCAATATAGCTTGTCAGGTAGTACTTTGTATACTTTCCAAAGAAAAAGGCTAACAAGCTTCTGGTTCGAAGCTGCTGGACAAAAGCTACATGAAATAAATAAGTATTAGGCATGATCATAAAATATTACTAAATTAAAAAACAAAAAAAACAAAGCAACAAGGAAAAAAAAAAAGAACCACAAAAAATTTTCAAAATACTTGCCATGGCAGGCTCCTCAAGAACCAAAGGCAGCTGGTTTACTTCTTCATTATCCAAATGCTTTGCTAGCATCTAGAAAAAAAGCAATTTGAAAGAAAGTTATTATATTGTTGAAAGCCAAATAATCAAAGAAGAAACACCAACTAAGTAATTAGTTTTCCTAATTTTATGCAATTGCTTCTGTCACTCTAGAATAAAGGTTCCTAATTACTACTGACAGAAAATTTGAGATAAAAAAGACTTGTAAAGTTGAGGATTTCTGCTTGCAATATTTATTTTTATTTATTTTGAATAACTGAATCTAGGAAAAATGACAGTCTGTTTCTTTCTGTGGAGTGAAGAACTTCAAGATAGAAAGATATTTAGAGGTAAATAGTCTCTGTTTATTATCATTTGTATTATTTTTTATATTTTCTGGAGGATTCAAAATTTAAAATGTTTATTGTCCATCATCTTTTATTTAGAAAAAAGTTAGAAATAATGTCTTAACCAACATAAGAAAGTGCATTCTGGACTCTAGTAATGGGAAACATGCATATGCTTAAATTCTAACACTGATATATATTAAAAGAAAAAAACCCACAGTACCTCATCAAAAGTAGTGTAGAGAGCAGAAGACTAGAATAAAAGACAATTAATATTATGCGATTTTCAAACAAAATCAGTTAACTAGACATATCAATCTTTTATGCGTTCATTTGCATGAGATACCAGAGATACATGAATAGCAAAAAAGTCCCTTTATGAATGAAAAAAAGGGACTTTTGGATTTTGTGCTGTGTTTTTTAAAATAAATATATCATGGTCTACTTTCCACCCTAAACTACTATTACTGAACACTAACTTTCGACTACTTTTTCAGTCCTTACTGGAAGACATCTAAAAAAAAAAATTAAAGGCATTCATAAATCTCAGCTGGAAAGTTGTAAAAAACGTTCCACAATTAATTTAATTTTTTTGAGAGTAAATCTTCAAATGTTTATAGACACTATGCTTCCAGAACGACTATTTTGCAAATACTGTAAGTACTAAATCGTAATTAATTTTAAACATGAATTTTACCTCAGCTGTTAGCAAGCGATTTGGACATTTATTAGCTGTAGTGAAGAGCAATCTAAGTCCAACTTCCAGCTGAGGAAGTAAGAGAATCACACTGTCAGCATACCTGAAAAATTAACAGAAATATCCAAAGGGTTTTTTTCTCCTCTATAATCCATTCAGCCATTTCAGAGTTACAGTCTCAGCCCAAATAACCGGAACCAAATTCCTTTGTAATGCACTTTGTATAAAAACAATACATGTCTACCTGTGCCAAACAAAAACTGACCACGGAATTCAAGCTCAGAGATGAGAATAACTTACAGAAAGGTGGAGAATGGGAGAGAAAAACAAAACAACACCCTTTTTTTTTTAAAATTCAAAATGTTAATACATGGAAATTTCTTTCCACTTGCTTTGTAAATGTCTCCCTTTTTTTGCTACATCTCCAGAAGTTCTTTCTAGGTTTCAAAATATAGTTTATAACCTTTGTCGTAGGGTTAATACCGAAAGTAAAAACGATCCCTGATGCTACCGCGCTGGCCGCCAGCCGGGCGAGGGGGGGAGGAACGACCCTTTTCCCACCCGCCCGCTTGGACCGGGGACCGTCCGGCACCCGCCGCCGGTTCCTCCGTGCCCCTCAGCCCCGGGGAGAGTTCTCTTTTCTTTGGATCAAAAGGGATTCGGGTTCAGATCCCCGAATCCGGAGTGGCGGAGACAGGCGCCGCGAGGCGCCCAGTGCAGTGATGCAACCGATCCTGGAGAAGCCGGCGGGAGCAGCGGCTTCGCCCCGCGCCAACAGCCCTGGCGGCCGCTCTTGGGCGCGCGGGGACCGCGTCGGAAATGGAGCCGCCGGCGAGGCTGCACCGGTGCCGGGGATGTCCCGCGCTTGCAAGGCTGCGCCGGAAGCGGGGCCGCCCGCATCCGCAGGGGTGAACGGGGGCCGGACCGGGACTGGGGCCGTGGGTGCTGCCATTTTCCAGGTATCCACTTCCAGCTCACGGGTCAGCGTCTCTTCCGGGCCGTGGGAGCCGTCCACGGGGCCAGGACCACGTGGCACGGGGACCATGCAGCGTTGGGGCCACGGCCGTGTGCCGCCGTAGCTGCGCAGCACCAGGGCTGCGGCTGAGTGGCACCGC
>VYZS01105262.1:14416-28460 GCA_013400695.1 Neodrepanis coruscans
TCCTCCATCAGCACTAAATCCCTCCTTGGGCTAACAAGAAGGGGAGGGAGGGGGTTGCGCGCGGTTTTCTAATTTTCTTGAGCTTTTCCTTCAGTCGAAGCCGGGCAGAAGCTCGTGCTGCTAGAGGGGGTCCAGAGACCGGCCACGTGCTTCTTCTAACTACCCCAGAGTCTCTCGGGGGCTCAGAGAGAGACAAGCACTATCTCCAGAGCGTCCTCGTCCAAAAAACGGGCCCTGGGAAACTTAATTTGTTTGTCTGTTTGCACTTCGTTTGTCGGGTTTTTGTGTGTACGCGAAATAAACGGTGATATTTGTGTGTTTTCTTCATTTTGGGGTGTGTTTGTGACTTCTCTCGGAATCTCTTGTCCAAAATCGCTAAATTTGTGGTAGAACCATGACAACCTTAGTTGGCACAAACAGTCATAAGTCAAGAAACTTCCTGAGAGATCACCATAACAAGTGCACAACTATATTGTTGTTAAGTAACAGATTTAGTAAAAGCTTTGAAATCTGCAAATGTAGATATATAAATACAGAATATACTATTTTTATATTTTATTAAATAATAATTAAAAAATTGACTTACCTGTTTTGCTTGAAAGCTGTTAAAGCAGCAATCCAAAATGGTAACATTGTTTTTAATACAAAGCTGGATAGTCTTACAAGCTCTTCAGCTATGGAAAGTGTTTCATTATTAAGATCTACAAATTAACAAAACAACATTGAAAACTACATGTAATCTACAGTTTACTAATGCACATTACACCATATATAGTGATTATAATATTATTTCAACATTTGTAAAGGGAGACTTAAAATGTTATCCAATTTATTTTAATCATTTAAGTACAACAATAGTCACACTTACGATCAGAATTTGAGTATGTAAGATTGCATTAGTGGTGATAATACAAAATTGCAGAGTAAAAACAGTTAAAAAGTCATGTTTTTTTCCTACTGAGATTAAAAGACGACATGACAACTGGACCCAGCTTCTGTTGAGTTGTTCTTCACCTACTTCAAATACTTAAAAAAAGTTAATAATTTCTATTCAGACAAAATCTGTACAGTTGTATGACTTTGAAATGAGCATTTTGTTCCTACTTCATCAATTTTCTGTGTTGGCACTTAGCATAATGAATTAACGTTTCATACTTTGTAGGTCTGAGTTTCATTACATGATAGCATTGAATTCACACTATAAATGCCATATTCAAAAGAAAGTTTAAAATGGTAAATTGATTGCAGTAGGTGTTTTTTTTTTAAAGATCAACAGCTATAGCATTTATACTACATAACTATTGGAATGTAATCAGCTTGATTTGGTTCCCAAAAGTCCTGTGTCAGTTCTGTGGACAGATGTTTCACTGGCAAACTGCTTATGTAGCACAAATTGACCATGACCATCACTGACACCAAGATTTCCCACATGCTGTTGTTTCCTTAAAAATAGTAGGAATAAACCAAGTAAGGTCTGCGGATAGGGAGATGTGTCACCATCCTTTACTCTGTTTCAACAACACCTTCCCTGTAAGACTCAGGCACTCTTGTTGGGATCCTTGCAGCTAGAACTCATTGATTTTGGAAAAAGTTAGATTTTGGAAAGGAAAACTAGATGATTGTTACATGAAATGAACTCTCATAATCAAAAAAAAAATTGGAACATATAGTTGAAGTCTTTTAAAAGCTGTCATGTTTCATATTTGTTATAATTATTTTAGAACACAGTATTTTTTGATTCAATAATCAGTGGAATTGCCTACATATTAAAAAGTTGTCCTACAAGTATGATTGATTTATCTAATGACAGTATATATTGACAGTATATAACGACAGTATCTTAGTTAAGATTAACCTTGGAATTCTGGAAAATGAACTATTTTCAACAGCACTTTTGGACAATGAAACAATAGCAAATATAGGATAAAAAACTTAAATACTTACCTGGAAATACAACAAGCTCCTCTAAGCTAATGAAGATCACATAAGGTCGATGTACTAAAATGCATTTAGTTCGCAGAAGGTAAGTCTGCAGCAACTGACCTAATCCCGCAGTTAAAAAAAGCAGCATAGCACAGTATCTAGGGAGAATACCATAATATATTAGAATTATACGAAGAAATCTTTTGCAAAGAATCAACATTTCTACGGACAAAGGGGAGTTTTCACACCCAAAACCTACACTCGTCATCTGAGTAGGGGCACAATAATTAATTGCATTCATGAGCATGAAAAAAACGAAAGACTAGAATTAGGAAAAAAGCATCACTGTATTCTACACTGGGGGCTGTTGCTCCTCCTTCCACCCCATTCCTCTGTCTTTTGTCCCAAGTTATTCCTTGCTGCCTTGACAGGATTGTAAAAAAAAGTTAAGCTTTCTGGCTTTCCCTAGTAAGATCAAAAATACTAGCCCTAATAATGGCTGCAGTATTCACTGGAAATCCATTTCCAAAAGAAGCAATAGCAACAGCGGAAATCTGTCAGAATACTGAGACAGGCCTCTGGACATTCCCCACCCCCACCCCACCCCTCCCATGAGAAAACTAAGTCTTACTAATAATTTTTCATGAACTTGCCAGTCTGACTGGTCAGAAAATGAGATTTTTTTTTTGGTAACTTACTTGGTGGGAATTTCGTGTGGGGAAGCAAACCCATGCCATAAAACATTACGAAGATTGAGACCATAAGGAGATCCAATGAATATCCTCAAAACATTCATCTAATTAACAAACAAAGTGATTACTGCATGAAGTAATCTATTACTTATTACCTTTCTTACTTTTATCACCTTTCCCTGACACAAAACTTCAGCAATTATTGAGAAACTACAATGTCTACTGTCAAGATGACTGGCCACAGCTTGTTAAAGTAACGGAAACTCATTATTTGCAATTCCCAGCGTCCTCTGAAAGGAAGTCTTTCAGCTTACTTGTACAGGCTATAGAATACACTCTGGGAAGAGAAAAACTAGTTATCAGATATTCCAAACAGTTATGACAGGCCAACAAATGAGACCAAGTTTAGCTCTTATTTCATGTAGTATAAATCCACCACAGGTACTTCATATGGAAAGGCAAATAAGAATTTATGACCTTGCCTTTAAAACTATTTCTCTTAAAATACTCACTCCTTTTTTATCATATAGCCCCCTCCTCCAGACTGTAATGTGTGTAATATGTTTTTTCTATACTACAGAATTTGTAAACTCTTCTTCAGTACAAGTAAAGGCTATGCTTACAAACCTGTCATTTGGCAGAAAGGAAATCAGCTCAGTATTTATTACTTATTTCAAAACTAGGCACTTACTACAGCTTGTCCAAAGACAACTGCTAGCTGCTCAGATGCAAGCAAGTCTCTTAGAAGGAAAGGGCAATCACTACCCTTAAGTAAATATACCTATTAAAAAAAAAAGAGCAATACAGGTAACAAATAATTTAGTTTAGTTCTTTGTATTTCAAACATATAACTGGACTATTTCACCCAGCAACCATTTTAATTATTGTAAAAACACTAATCAAACAAAACCATCAAACAACCCATCAAATCCTTAAGAAGGCTTTAAATTCTGTAATTCCATGACAAATTAAAATTTAGGCAACATATCAGAAAAGAGTGGATAACCTACTTAATGCTCCCATAATTAGGCTTTTCACAGTGTCTGCATTTGTACTTCTCTTCCAAAAAAACCTCCACAAAAACCAGTAAAGCACAACAAGAACATATAATCATGGAAATAAAACTCCACCAAGGACATCATATTTCACTCTTACCCAAGAAATCTATAGGGTCTGTAATTGTTAAAGGAAGGAGACTTGTGGTTTGTCTTCTGGTTTAGGTTGTTCCTTAAACTGATTTTATCTTTGTTGGGCAATTTCAGCATCTCTAGTTTCAACTACTATCATGCCTTCCACTCTGTCTTCCCCCTGACAGTTTTTTCCAATCTTTGATAAATTTTTGTTACTTTAAATTTACCATGCACCATACTTGGGCAAATTTGTTTGTGAGTTAATCCATTGCTCTTTCTCTGTCATTTCCTTCTCCAGAGCTCCTAACACATATTTAACAACCAGCTATTTTAACTTATCTGTGTGTAATAGCAGCAGCAAAGACTCTTTGAATAACTAGTGGGCTTCCCCAGGGTTCAGTGTTGGGGCCAGTTTTGTTCAACACCTTTACTGATGATCTGGATGAGACGATTGGAGTCCATCTTTAGTAAGTTTGCAGATGACACCAAAATGGGAGTAAGTGTCATTCTATTAGAGGGTAGGAGGGCTCTGCAGAGAGGCTGGATAGATGGGCTGAATCCAGTAGTATGAGGTTTAATAAATCTAAGTGATGGGTTTTACATTTTGGTCACAATAACCCCATGCAGAGCTATAGGCTGGGGACAGAGTGACTGGAGAGAGGCCAGGCAGAGAGGAACTTGGGAGTGCTGGCTGATAGGAGACTGAACATGAACCAGCAGTGTGCTCAGGTGGCCAAGAAGGCCAATGGCATCCTGGCAGGTATCAGGAATAGTGNAATAGCTGATGCTTCCTTCTCCCTAGTAAAAAAGTTATCTGGCAGGCCATTTTTCCAGCTGCATGCCACACACAACATAGATGTTATTGCACCATCAGATCTTCTGTGGAAGCTATGCTGCTCCCTGTTTCAGTTAAATAAATCAAAGTAACAAAGACCTATATGTACATTGATTAATCAAACTCTTTTTTCATTAAATTAGTTAGCAACAGCACTCACACAAGCAACTCTGACAGCACAGGTGAAGGAACCCTAGATGATGCTTCCATTAGCACAACTCGATCCAGAAAAGAACCTCTGTGTGACTCAAAATTCACCTGTGCTATTAGAGTACTACTGCAATACAGCCTAATCTCACTTTTTCAATATGCAATTAAATCCAAAAGCTCATTCCCATTTTATAAAGCCAAATCTGCACTAGACTCCTCATCCTGGCACTTACGTCACCCAAGGCTCTCTCCAAGCATGATGTTAGTTTCATTAAACCAAGAGCACCTTCTGTAGTTTGCGTACATTGTAAAACATCAAATACTTCAAGAAATATCTGTATGATGGGAGAAAGAACGTCGAGTTAAATATTCGTAAGGAAAAATCGAATTGTCAAAAGCACAGAGAGATGTAAATATTTCTCTGTGTTACTTGCTATGCAAATGTAGAAAGAAAACTGCCAAGAAGATAAAAATATAGATGCCTGGAGAGAAATTCCCCCAGAGAACGTCTTAGTTCTTACATCTATAAAAACTACCCACAATAACTTTACAAGACACGGATCTATGATACTAGGCACAGATTATGAGAAAAACAAAATCATACAATCTTAAGTTAGAACAGGCCCAAAACACCTCATGTTCACTAATATAAAATCTAATTACAAGGTCAAGGAAAATGATAAGCAGCCACATACCCGAGAAGCATAACTAGTTATAAATTCTAAACATTTTGGTTCATTGATATCTCTTTTTTGTTCTTGCATTAAACTTCCACAAAGGGTTTGTGTGCAAAATACAAACTGTTAGCAGGAATTTCCATACCTCTGTGCAGTTTGTCCAGTGGAACCATGATGCATATTGAGTAAGAAATTGCTCCTTGGCCAGAGATTTGAAGTGCATATTAACAGACTCACATACAGGTCCTAATGATCGTATGCTTTTGATATAATCCACACTTTGATCTTAAATTGAAAACCAGACAGTGATTAGGGTACCAACATTCCTGAAGGTCCAATATTTTAAAACTCACAAGCAATAAAACCTGCTACAGGTTGTGCACATATTTAGCCTAGAGAATTTTATCCAGACTACTTTAGCACAACTAATACACTACAATTTGTTATCTAAAACACTACACAGAAAAGATACTGGACAGTAAAACTGCAGTGCAAAACCAGGTAAGATCGAGCACCTTCTCCGAATAAAGCAAAACCAACCGACCAAAACACCTCTCCCAAAAAACCTGCGCCAAACAAACAACCCCCCCGGAAAAAAAACACACAACCCCCCCTTAAAAAACAAACAAACAAAACCCCCAACAAAATCTTAACACAAGAAAATATGAAAGTAAATACAATCATTAAGTTTTGCTTTTGTTGAAATAGGAAGAACTGACTAGAATTTCTAAAGAAATTCCATATAATCAAGATGGAGGCTAGTACAGGCTCAGCCAAGTTGCACCACTTACACCTTTTAAAGAAGACAGATGGATGTGGTATCTTACAGAGTGGTATAATTGCTTCCTTTGGAAAATAAATTCTTCTGGTTTACTGAAAGTCAGTCCTTGAAGTATAAATACGAACTATTTTTACCACTTCTGGAAACTAATAACAGAGCTTGCATGATGTAAGTTGGCAAATTACAATTCAATGAGTTCATAAGGGCATAAGTGTTTTTTTGGCTAAAAAGCACTACAACTATTCTACATACAGAAGAGAAATCAAACGGTACTTCTGTACAAGCTAAAGGTGGGAAACAAAACCAGAAGCAACAGTAGGAATACTGATGGTCCCAGAGTGTTTTAAATTTACTGCAAAATCAATAGAAAGGACACAGAAGGCAACTATGAGTTCAGAGAGAAGCAGAACTGAACCCTTATGTTACAGGCACATTAAGCCAGGAAGCAAGACGAAGGCAAAGTAGCAAATACAGATTACACAAACCTTACGAGCCAGCAGAAGGCAAGTAACAAATGTGGGTGAAAAAGTTCTTTATAGGTATTTATTGTGCATACTCTAAACCAAAGCTAATGCTATACTGTAACAAAAATTAATAACTAAACTAGAATTGCTATGATATAAACTGTACTGAAATTCTGCATCAGTCTTAAATGTACCATCAGTACTACAGCAGGTAAACACCAACCTGATTCCAGGTAACACACGTGCTCTGTAACAGCTTGCCAACGTACTTCACAATTCCCAGATAAAATATTATTAATATCATAGGTGTCTTTCTTCTCAAATCCAAGTTTGCAAATCACATAATGCACAGGCTGAGAAAGACAAGTAGTGGCCGAGCCTGATAACTCCATCTAGAACAAATATATAGTCAAAAAGAGAATCCTTGTATCAAGAAAGCACATGAGAACAAAAAAAATTTTTAAAACACACCCATAAGCAACAGACAGACTGACACTAATACGGCATGTGTAAACAAGCTGCTATGGTTTGCAGCTCAAGTTTCATCAATGAACATGATGAAAGTGATGCCTTAAGGGGTATGCTTAATATTTGGGATTTCACTAGAGCTAGGTAGCTGAGTAACTTAGAATATTAAGGGTAGAAAACGGCCTGTCCTTCACATGTTTGCATTCTTCTGTATAGATAAAGAGGTAGCTAAACCAAAACATAAGAGCTGGGCTTCGAGGCCTGGTGGGGACTAACAGGGGGTGGGGATAAGCAATAAGGGACCATCCTATTGGGTGTTTTGGGGGCACAGTAATAAGATGGGGTTTAGTTGGATAGGTAAAAGGGGTGGGCACTAGAGGTTATAAAATTGGAGAGATTGTTATGAATCTCCTCTTTGGACCATCACACATCACTAGCAAAGCTGCTCTCTCCCTGCACTGTGAGTCTGTCTCGCTTCTTATCTCGGCCCTGCCGGGGCCTGACGGCACAAAAGGAACTCCAGACCAGAACCACCCTGGGAAAACTGAGGGGGATAACTGCTCTATTTTCATATTGTCAGGACACTATATTTCAAAATGGCCATATCTACTGAACTGATAATAATAGACTGAAACAAGAGATCCCAGTTTATACATAAATATTCTATCTAATCTCTGTGTTTGCAGGGAAACTGATATTACTCCAAGCAAAACCAAGAGCTTCAGTCCTTGAGTGACCAGCAAGATCCTTGAAGGGAAGGCTGGGGAAGAACACGTGGATTCTGTAGCAATGTTAGTACAATCTAAGCATTAATGTTATTTCCTTGTTAGTCTAAACAGAAAGACTGATTTAGCAGCACATATTTAAATTAAAAAATTTGCAAGGATAGAACTGCCCATGCTAACAAGGAAGAAAATGCTTCTGAAGAAGTACCACAAAATAATAAAAAAATCCATTAAAATTACATTAAAAACATTTCTTCCCTCTGTAATTAGGTGACAGAATTAACCCTCACAGTAGGTAATTTCTGAATTCACAGCTTCAAGGAGAGATGACAAATGTATGTGGTTATTGGCACTGAGCAAGGAAAATTGCTCCTATCAGGAACTGATACTAGGCCACCGGGAGTACCTACCTGCTACTTAATAAATAAATAAATAATCTAAAATGTTCATAATATATAATTCAGACCTTCGCCTTAGTTTGTCTCTCCCCTCCCCCCCTCCGTTTCACTATCAGGGACAGGAGGCCAGCGCAAACACTGCTCTACAGCAGCCACCCTCTTATATTACTAATTACATTACTATTAATATTGCTGTTAATAGTAATGCTAATATTAATATTAACGTTAACAGTAATCTAAGAGAGGCCAGGCACGGGGCAGAGCGGTCATCTTTTGAGGGACAAGTCACCCAGTCCCGGGTTTCTACCGGCGGCAGCTGGGCAGGGACGCCCCCCCGCCCCGCTGGGGCCGCCGCACCAGCGCTGCCCCAGGGCCAGAAGGTCCCGGCCCGGAGCCCCCGCTCCCGCAGCCGGATCCGCCCCGCCATAGCCGCGGTGCCCCCGTTACCGCCGAGACCTCCGTGGCCTCCGTTACCGCCGGCCCCAGCCCCGCCCGCGCTGCGTCACACCCGGCTCGCGCGGGCAGGGCCCCGGTCCCGCTCTGTGCCCGGCCGGGAAAGCCATGGATAAGCGCTCCGAGGGCTCGAAGGCCGCCGCCCCCACGGAGGGAGGAAAGTGGCGCCAGGGCGTGGCCGATAAAGACACAGTGAGCGGCCACAGGGGCGAGAGGCAGCGCCGGGTGGGGGCGTTGGGCTGGCACCCCCCCTCGGCGGGGAGCGGAGCGGAGCGGAGCGGGGCGGGGCTCCCTGACTGGCGGGGCTGCCGGTCCGGGCCCGCAGCGCTTGAGCTGGGAGGGAAGGGTGGGGCTCGGTGCCCTTAGGAAGGGCGGTACAGTGTGTGGAAGAACGTGGCGCTCAGTGTGCTTAAAAGGTGTGTGTGATGTTGTAAAAGTCTGTTTTAGGAGCGCTGTTGCTTCTTGCTTGGTGTAGGGTTTGGGATAGCTGGAGCCCTTTCTTCTCGGTCAGGTGTCACGTTTGCACCTGCCCTGCAGTTGGTGTGTGCTGGCTCAGGAGACGGGAAACCAGACTGTTGCGAAGGTAAAGAGAAGGCAAGGGTGGTCCTACCTTCGGTGGTGCAGTCTTGCCAATTTGGGGTGCTGCTCTAAGTTAGATGGTGTGCCCTCCTTTGAAGAAATAAACAAAAATTGTTTGTTGTCTCTTTCAACAGCTGTTGTTTCTTAGAACAGGCTTATTAACAAACAGCGTTTCTTTCAAATAGCAATAACTTTTTTCTCTCAGCATGCTTACTTCCACATGTCCAAGCCTAAGCCAATATAGTAGAGTCCAGTAACATAAGAACAGGCTTTTGTTAGTCAAGTGGTCAAAAATAAAAATAAAGCCAGTTTTTGATTTTTTTTCCACAGAGGATGCAAATATTATGCAGAAATTAAATGTAGTTGCACCGTTGTGCTAAAACTTGGAATCACAGTATTTATATTGTGTATCTGCTAGCCATTTGTGTAGAGAAATAAATAAGGTTTTTGGTTGCCTCGTTAGTAAATGGCTTATTGCAAGCGATTATGAAAACTGTCACTAATAACGGCAGGTAAACTTTTAAATAGCAGCAATTGTTAAAAGTTATAGATTATAAACATGATTTTTTTTCCATCTGTAATGGAAGTGGCTGAAGGTGTTGTGACTAAAGCTGAACCATGTTAGCAAAGAATTGCTTTTCGGATTATGACCTTTTTCACAGGTTCAGTTCTACTTGCATGAATTGGGATGCTCATGTGAACAGCTCAGCTGGAAGACTTGAGGTGATTTCCCTTCTGCAAGGAGACCTGTGATGAGCATGTCAAGGCTGTAGTCTTTTGAGATCCGAGTTTGCACGTAGGCTGTGGACACTTAATATCTTTTAAGTGCAAATGTGTTTGCTCCTTACATTTTTAGAGTAAGTATTATTCAGAGGTTGCATTGTTTGTGTGGTATCAACAAACACCTGCAGACAATTTGCACTAAGGCTGCCAAGATCACTGGTTTTAAGGAACTAGAGGACATGTGTAGGTAATCTGTCCATATTATGTCCATAGTGTTGACATAATGTGTAACTGATTTTGTAGAGAAGAAATTGCATTCTTCCCTTACTTTTAAACTCCTTGGACTGAAAGATTTGCAACCCCCTGTTCAAATAATTCTCATTAAACTTTTACATTAAGTGTATGGGTAAGTAAGTGTATGTTTTTTTTCTGTACTTCTTAGCATAAGCCTTGTGATGTTATTTCACTTTTGAGCTTTTTTCTGCTCTTCTGGGAAGGAACCAATGATTTTCTCTCATATAAGTTCTAGCTGTAGTCAGGAAGTGGATCAAGAGACTGAAGAGTTTGCAAAACTTGAAAGGGTTCTTTGGCGTAGCTTATATGGAAGACCACTGGCTGTAGCGTTTGTTATGGTCTCTTTGGTTCCTTGTGCTTTTCTGTCTCGTTCTGTTACCGTTTTACAATTCTGTTTTAAGACAGCCCTAGAGGACAGCAGGTGACATCCTTGTATTTAAATTTCAAGCAAAATAATAAAGCTTTGCAGACTGGAGTTTTGTTTGTTGTTCTTTTTTTTTAATGAGTAAATTAAGTCATCGATATATAAGCTATTTGTTTAGTAACTTTACAAGGAATGAGGACAAGTAAAATGAAGTAGTGAATGAACAAGGAATATATTTAAGTGTTGTGTAGGCTGTTTGAATGAAAAGTTTGAACTTGTGGTTAACAGTCTTGGATGAATCTGTTAATATCTGTGTATTTTTTCTTGGAAAAAGGAGTGGATTCAGGATGCTAATATGGTGTGTCTGATTGATAGAGTTTAAATGCAAACTTGAGATGAATTTTGCTGGAAAATAAGTTCAAATTGCAAAGTCAACCAGTTTTTTTCTTCTTTTTTTTTTTTTTTTGGCAAAGCAGGAGTGTTAAAAAGCCAGAAGATGATAACCAGTTTCCAGCTTTCTGTGTTTTTTGTGTTTTCCTTGGCTAATTGTCGTTTTTTCCTCTTAACTGGGTGCCATAAATTATTATTTAGAGTCTGTAAAATTCTAAAATATTGACATTTGATGTGGACTTTTTGTATTATTTTGTACAGACGAAAGGAAAGAAGGGACAATCACATCATGAAGCTTTAGATGATGCAGCAGAAGAACAGGCAAAGACAAGATGTGGTAACACATACAGACTGGAGTCACGTAATAAATTTCAGGATCGTTTAGTAAGAGACAAAGCTCAAGAAATACTAATGGTATAGTATTTTTTTTAATTAATTGTCTCATTTTTTTTGCAAAAGTATCTTGTCTTGCCAAAGTACTTATGAAACAGTGTAAATTACATAAATTACATATATGCATAAATCTCCGCAGTCTTTGAGTTTTGGCATACGAATGTAATGTGAATGTGCTCCATTTTGGCAAAGTGCAGAGGGGCCTCTGCAAGGTCACAGCTGAGCTTGTTAGGTGATATTTAGGTAGAGTTGAAGCTTCTTAAACTCTTACCTTTTTTAGAATCATATTGGGCAACAGCACAGTTAAAAGTACCTTAATCTGCAAAACATTCAGTTAGCCAAAGATTATAACCTTGAATTTTTGGAATTCTAATATCTCATGTCCTGCAATAAATACTTGGTATCCTTAATGGTCAGACTGCTACATGCAAAAATGAAAGAGGGCAATCTGTTGAGATAATATGTAGCTTTTAGTGATACTTTGAATAGTAATAACCATCTGTCTTTAATTTTGAGATCTGGAAAGACATATTTGGAATAGGTATTTGTAGCACTATTTTCCAGTGAACTGAACCCAAGTGATGAAGAATACACTCCTGATTGTTAAATGGAGTTTGGCTAAATATGTGTGTCACTTTCAAAAAAAAATAGAGATAAAAGTAGTGCTGCTCTCACTATTTGAGAGCATCATCTGTATTGACTATTCTACTCATTAGTTCTTCTCATGTTCTTGTAATGAATATGACTGTAAAAGGTTTTTTTGCAGAAGACTGCTAGGATGAAAACTAAGATCTTTCAAAATTGTTTTTGATAGAATAGACTTCAACAAGCCACATACGATGGAGTTTCTAGTCCTTCCTTGTGTGCTTCAATCTCAGAAGAAATACTAAAGGCTGTGAAGAAATTTGATTTTGACCGTTACAAATATGTGGTATCAGTGCTAATTGTGGAAAAGGCAGAACAAGCAATGATTGTAAGCAAACTTATTATTTATAATACCTTTGTAAATTGAAATAATAAGGTGCAAACCAACTAGTGCAGTGGTTCAAGTCAACTTTTTTCTCCTGAGCAATGTTTATTCGAGCAATCAAGTCACACAGTTTAGCTTTGAAAACAATTTTGTCCAAAAAAGTGAGAGCCCAGTAAATGGTCACAAGTAGACTGGAGTAAGCTGGAGGTGGAAGAGTGGAGGATATGACTTCTTAATTGTGTATGTTCCCAAAACTAATGTCTTTTCACACAGACACGTTCTGTTGCATTTGAAGGGGTGCTCTTGCAGTATGCTAAAGTGTAACAAGTGAACGTGAGACAGAATTGGGCGTTTGAGGCAGAGATTTTTGAATCTCTTGAGGTGGGAGCTTTACTGTGAAGAAAAACCATGCATTTAACATTGAATAGGAATTGATAATTTTCACTCAACGTTAACTCTAATATGATTAGATTAGCACTTAGATAATGCTGTGTGTTCTTTAAAAATAAATAGAAAACCTGTGCTCTATATGATTCACTTTTTCTCTTTTTGACCTTTAGGTTGCCAGCAGATGCCTCTGGGATGTTGAAAGAGACACTTGGGTTTCAGCTGAATGTGAAACTGAAACATTTATTGCGCTGGCTTTGGTAATGGCTTGTTATTACGACTAATACTCTGAAAGCCACAGATGGATTCGTACATCACAGTACATGGTACTTTTGAAAATTTTCAGAACATCATTATTTTAGTATTCATTTTTGTCCTATTGATGTTGGCACATTGAAACTAACATACAGTTGAGATAATTTTGTTCATTTTTTTCTCAGTAAAGAAAATGCTTTGAAAATGTTTATGACTGAGTACATATGGGTTTCATCTGTTGTAATGCTCTGCTGTAGAAGTGGAAGCAGCTGGTGTAAAGCCAAACACTGCAAAATTTTGAATTTTGCTTATCTGTTTTGTGCCTAGGAGTGTTAAGCAATGTTTACATGAAATTTCAGGTATCAGTTTTCTTAAAAGCATGCTTTTTAAAAGAAAAGACAGTTGTATCTATGATCAAATACCAGTCTGTCTAGAAACCTGGCTGGGAGGGAACCCATGGTTTTTGTAGTCCTAGATACTCGTGCAAATCTGCAGTTGTTTGCCTTGAAGGGAGACTTCAGTCAGTAGGTTCTCCCGGGCCTTAAGCTTGGATTAAATATCACCTGGGTTCGGGTTGTCGGCCAAGTATTTAACTGAGCGTCTTTGGTCACTTCAGCCTGGGGACTTCCAGTGAAACGGTAGGAGGACAATGGGGTCGGTAACGGGGCTCTTTGATTACTGACTGCTCCGTACTTGGCAAGGGCAGCAGTGACTGAATTGTGTAGGCATGAGCGTTTTTCATCTGCCGTGTGCGGAAATGGAGCGCCGGTGCCCCTTCCATGTCTTTTGTAATCACGGGAGCTGAAAGCAAACGCGGACGGGGTGGTGGCTCTTCGCAAGCCCCCTCGTCTAGCCTAGCTCTGAGCGAGTTTGAAGCCAGGGGCGGTGAGCGGACCGGGGGGCTGGTGGCGGGGGCGGCGCCGGGCCGGGGTGCGGCCGTGCGCTTTGTTCGCCGGCGCGGGGCCGTGCGCGCCCACGGGGCTCGGCTGCGCG